>VWYE01028335.1:628601-820018 GCA_013398995.1 Alaudala cheleensis
CTCGGCCCGGCCCCGCTGCCCCGCGCCGCGGAGCTGCCCCCAGCGCCAGGCGGGGCGGGCCGAGGGCAGGGCTGGAGCGTAGCCCGCGCTGCCGCCGCTGCCGGCTGCCGGGAGGGCGACAAGGGAGCTCCGCTCTGCGCCCGGCGCTTTGGAGCTCGGCTAAGGGGAAGCGGGGAGGTGGCCCGGTGCCCGCGCACGGCTCCGCGGGGCGCGGCGGTTCCAGCGCGGGGACTGGGAACAATCCCGGGGCCCTCCCGTGGCTGCCGCTCCGGCCCCGCCGCCGCCGCCGCTGGTCCCGCCGCGGTGCTGGACAGCTCCCTGGCAGCTCCGGCGGCCCGGGAAGCCGGTACGCGCTCCCTGGCAGACCTCCCCGCCAGCGAACTTTTGAAATGGCATTAAGGAAGCTGAAGCTTAAGAAATAAATAATTTTTAAAACTGGGGAGACAGGATGCCGGCCATCAGCTTTCAGAAGCAAAAGTTGTCGTCTTTGTGCAAGCATTGCTCCCGTTAACGCTGTCCGTAGCAGCAAAGCAACTAAATTAATTCCCATGCTACAGTCGCTGGCAAGGGGCGAAAGGACCGGGCTAGAGGACCCAAAGCAGAGGAGCTTCGATCCCGGATGACACACAAGGTGTTTCCTTCCCAACTTTCCCTACCCATGCTGTCAGTTTAAAGACGCCTTTAGAGATTCATTCCAATAGTGATAACCCCATGTAGTTCTCCTCAGCAAAAATGCTCCCAGGAAATGTGATCTCAGCTGAAGTGGTTCGTCCTACCATCAATGAAGACAGCTTGTCATTACTTTCCCTTTGTTCAAACAAAACTTACTTTAAAAGGCAATGATTTTAAGATAGTTTTTACTCTACCTTTTCACTGTATTATGACATGTTTTACAACCTTATCCTTTTAAATGTCTGAATGCAGCCTAAACAAGGACTCACTGAAGAAACTAGAGAGATTTCCACAGGTATGAAAGAGCTTTTGAACATGGCCCCAGGCAGCACTAGCCAATCTCTGCTCTCAGAGGAGACACAGGTCTGTGGCTGTGCATGCTGCTTTTAACTGGAGCATGACAACCTTTGCCAGGACATTGCTTTCAGTGTGTCATCCTTGTTTCCCATGACTTGTGTAGTGTCTTTTTTTTTCTATTTTCTTTTTATAGAAATAGATATGGAGTCTGATGATTGAAGCCTGTAGCTTGAAAGGATGTGTAGTAAAGCCAGAGTATTCCACACTACCTTCTCTTGCCATAGAAAATATTACCCTGGGATACACAGACTTTCTTTCTGCAGTCCTTGGTGATGCCCTTGGCAGCCCTAGGACATGCATCAGGCATGATTTCACATGCCAGTAATTCACACATGAACCTCAGATCTGTTGTTCTCCTGTGTTTCCTCCTCAAGTGATTAACAATATTCATCAGTATCTGACTGTAGGGAGGAAAGAGTCACTCTGCCTTTTTTCTCCTTCCCTCTGAGGAAATCCTCATTTTCACAGATTCTTTGAGACCTGCTGCACAAGCCCTTGCTGGTCCACAGGCCAAGCTCCCACCATTGAGAGGACTCAGGAACTAAGGGGTCTGGAAGGTACCCTTTGGTGCTAAACATCATCCCTACCACAGGATATTCTGTGTTAAAATGTTAACATTCTTCACATGCTCCAGTTTCCATTAAATTTACTTCCTTCTCATAGAACTCAGTGAAGCAAACTACCACTGGTTTCCTGGCTGATGCAGTGACAACTGGGTAAGAGCCACATAGTTTAGCATGGAAGATGCAAATACATATTTATAAGTTCCAAACTGCTAAAATACCAAAGTGCCAACTGGTTCCATGTGCAGCACTTCAGCTGTACGGTAAGCAATTTACTTGGAGACATTTTGCATTTTATTCAGCACTAAGGAAAAGGGTTTCTCCATGACAAACATGACACCTTTTAGGTCTTCAATTTCCTTTTTTTCTTGAATTTAAAGTATCACTTCCCTGGTAGCACTTGACACTGCTTCTGAGTTACCCTTATTGAGGTACCTTCTGAGTTACCTTATTATTACCTTATGACTGTTCCTTAGGTCAGGATATCATAACCAAATGCACTTGTATACCAAACCAACTCTTTTCAAGAATGTGAAAGACATTTTCCTTCAACATCTAGATAGTGAAGTTCACTCAGCAAAAAATGCCATTAGATTCTTCAAATACCCTTTTTTTTGGATGAAGCAAAGCTTTGAGTAAACCCAGACACAGTGTTGGCTAGTCTGATTAGATACAACCTTTAAAACTTGTGAAAGGAAGCCTCATACCTGCTTAAATCAGTTACTAAAGATATCAGCAGTCTGCATACTGCAAATACTGTTTGGGATTCATGATATGAAGTGCACAGAACTGAACAGAGGAACCAGCTGGAAAATTACCAAACACCATCATAAGTTGTCTTGAGCTAAATGGAAATGGACTGCAAAATATCCAAGATGATGCAGATCCTGGAGGTGAGTCTGGTGAGCAAACAATTCATTCAGTCCTCAATTAATTATTCTCATTTTATTTCTCTTGATTCAGACACAACCTTGGCAAAAGCTAAACACCACAGGGGTTGCTTCATCTGACAGTCAAATGCCTTTGAGAGCCCATTGACATGGACATTTAAAGCATATAAGAGAACAAATATTCTTCTCTTATACATGCCTCATCAGCCTCAACTTGTAGTTGGCACATTACTGGATGAATAGCAGAATATCTGTAAAATTAACAGGGTTCACTAAAAGAATGCTAATGCAACTTTTCTCTCATACTACAACAGAGTGCAGTGTATCCCACATATATTGCAGACACTTCAGAAAAAAAATTGAATACTTTTAATTCTTTTACAATTTCTAATCAATAATTTCTCTTCTCATTAGACAGCTGGCTGATCATGATCCAGTGTGTGCCCATGTGGCCAAGAAGGCCGATGGCATCCTGGCCTGGATCAGCAGCGCTGTGGCAGCAGGAGCAGGGCAGTGACCGTCCCCCTGTGCTGGGCACTGCTGAGGCCACACCTCAAATCCTGTGCTCAGTTCTGGGCCCCTCCCTGCAAGAGAGACATTGAGGGGCTGGAGCGTGTCCAGAGAAGGGCAACGGAGCTGGGGAAGGGTCTGGGGCACAAGTGCTGTGAGGAGCAGCTGAGGGAGCTGGGGGTGTTTGGTCTGGAGACAAGGAGGCTCAGGGGGCACTTAACTGCTCTCTACAACTGCCTGAAAGGAGGCTGTAGCCAGGTGGGAGTCAGCCTCTTCTGCCAGGTAACAAGTGATAGGACAAGAGAACATAGCCTAAAGTTGTGCCAGGAGAGATCCAGGCTGGACATCAGGAAGAATTTTTTTCACAGAAAGTGTGGTTAAACATTGGATTGGACTACCCAGGGAGGTGATGAATTAGTGCTGTGGTTTAGTTGGCAAGGTTATGATCAGTCCAAGATTGTACTTGGTGATCTTAGAGGTCTTTTCCAAATCCTAAATTATTCTGTATCTCTGTGATTCTAAGGAAAATATTGTGAAAATCACAAATGTTTTCTCATTTTGTATCTATTTTCATATTTTTGTCTTAGTGCTAATGAGCAAAATTCACAAAACTGAGTTCAGTACTGACAGAAAATACATGGTCTTTAATTTCCATTATTTACAGTGTGTTTATTGGTAATTATTCAGTATTTTTATTTATTTGCTTTTAACTATGCATTTCTCATCAGACATTATATGCTGGAGTTTTGATATTGTTTTTATTCACAAATGCTGTTTTTCTGCATCTCACACAGCCTTGGAAGATTAAAATAACAAAAACAACTTCATCATAGTGTATTGCATAGTCCTATCTGCCTTTGAGAAAATTTTCCTATCTTTGTGGAGAAAATATTTGTTGCAAGGCTGCTAAAAGAAAGTATTTGAAGTAATCCATCTTAGGCACTAGTTGCCCATATCACATATATAGTTCATATCACTTCACCTATTACATTATATAGCTTTTTATAATAATGTTTTTTATAGTGCAGCTGAACTTATAAGTACTTAATTTTCTTTTAATAGAAAAGATTGTTGTCACGGGATCAATGTCTCCCTACAGAGAAAGTAAACATCTGTTTTGCAAAGCATTTCTAAAGCAGCAGGAGACTGTTATCCTGTGACAACATTGTGTTAAAATTACTTTATTGCAGTCAGGCAAAATGAATGATGTGTAGCGAATTTATTCTTTTTTCAGGTTCTGCCAAACCTTCCTGTTCTTTATCCAATGACTTCCATCTGGAGTCGTGCCTGGAAGGATGGCTGGGGCGTTCTGCCATTCATCATTAATGATCTGTTGAATTACAGCTGGCTTAAAGAACAAATCAATTCTGTATTTCAACTACTCAGAAATATAGACTATGTGCAAGGTGCAGCAAATTCACACTGGTCCAACTTGTTGTTCTAGTCATGAGGGTATGTTCAAGTCCAGCATATTACTGAAGCAGGAAAGAATATGTTTTACACTGCGAGATGACATATTGTGTCATGAAAGCAGAAAAATCTGTGTCTTAATGCTCATTAAAAATCTTTAATCTATGACTCTCAGCACACTATTAGGACTTCTTTCTCATGGATGAGCAAAGCAAACAAAGCACTGGTGACACACCACAAGACTTACACCACCTAGCAGATCAATAGCAGAATCAGGAATTCCTTGTTCCCTAATCTAACTTCAAGACAACTTTATTCAGGATCAATTGGTTGGAAACATGATTGGGCAGCATCAGATCCATTTGTAAATTCAGGGATTTCACTATAGTGACTTGCCAAAATAGGATCAAAACCAGATGTCAGGGCTATGGACAGAGCTAAGATATATTGACATATTGACATCATCAATATTTCACACACACACAAAAAAGAAAAAAAAAAAAGAAGAAGAAGAAAAAAAACACCAACCAAAATACAAGCCACAAAAGTGAAGGAAATCACTGATGAAGTGAGAAAAATAAGAATGCCCAAATAACTGCTTTGACTCAGATGAGCAGGTCAAACTGAGATTGCGAATCTCAGGAAGAAGTGATGGCATACAATTTTAACTAATTGTCCGGAATGAACACTCAGCTGGCTAAACGATCAGACCTAAAAAATTATAAACTGCAAAATAAAAACTGTCACACAACACTCAAAATCTCCTTTTTCCATTCCACTTGCACAGAGAGGCAGATTTACTGAATTCAGCACTGGGCGAGATAAACCGAACCCTTTCTTGATCAGCATTTCTTCTGTGTCCTGAGTATTTTTACCCTGAGGACACCAGGTAGCAGGGACAGCATAAGTTCTGCCTCAGAGTCACCTATAAACCTCATCCAAATCAATTTTAAACATTAAAACAGGAAGATGCTGATGAGTATCTTCTATGGTCTAGAGCTACCTCACCCCAGCAGTCTTTGCAGCTTTGTCAAGCCACTGTTTATATAACAGCTCCCTACAGAAATCCAGTTTGTTTCCACTCTTGCAAACATATTTATACCAGAAATATTTCCTGCTATAAGCAGTTTTTTTGCAAGGATATCGATGTCATCAGCAAGTCAAAATCAAAGGAAATACAATGGTACATATGTGCATGTGAAACTAAACCCGATTTGCTTTCAAACACCCCCTGTATCATGGCAGGAGTTCAAATAGACATGTTTTCCAGACTTGTGAAGAAACTCGTTCCACTCTCCATACAATGCAAGGATCCAAAATGGAAAGAGCTTTAAGAGCTTCTTCTGCTCCAGACAGAGGCTGAATTAAACCAGGACTCTCAAACTTCGTGAGACTGGGACTGCCTTTTCTCCTGAGGAGAGGCAGAGTTGATGTACATGAGGTAGGGTGCCCCTCATGTCTCTCCCAGTCCCCCAGCTTGCCTTTATAAATTCCCTTTGGTGGTCTCTCACATGACACATTCTTGGCAGCCCTGTGGGTCCCAGGAGCACCAGGAAAGCGTGTAGCAGCTCTGGAAGCAAAAGCAAGGAGCTAACAGGCAAATCCTGGAAAATCAGGGTATTCACAAAGTATTGACCAGGTTTGACTAGGTTTGAACCTGATCTGTTGGAGCACTTTTCTAGGCAGCAGTGCTGCATCTGGGAGGTGACGAGCCTACAGCAGTGCTTGTGTAAGGAGGGCTTTGTGCAGCAGCTCACCAGGACCTGGCTGGGAGCAGGACAGCAGGTTCTACCAAAGGAGGCCAAGCCTGTGTTCATGGCACAGAGTGTCATACTGCAGCTCCTTTTGTCTTGTCTGAGCAAGCTGGTCCTTCCCACAAACACTGCACACTTTTATTACTTCACAAACTGATACTTTCCACCAGATATTTTCCCATTAAAAAGTTCCAAAATGTAAATTATTGCCACCAATGTGGCAATACCACCATACCAACTCGTCTAAGATTAATTCACACTGACATCTTGACTGATTATCTATTATCTTTTTGATTTTATCTTTATGACAAGAAATCACACTATATTTTACCCAGACTTGTTGAAAAGTGAAACTGTATCATGTAAGGACTGGGAAGAGTTTCTCTTGGAAGCTTCTTTGAATTATTTTAATTGCCATAAAGACTTGCTTCCATGAAGGCAAAAAAGGAATAAAGAGGTTTTACTTTTATATAGTTTCAGCAACAGGAGAGGGAGAGAAAGAACACCTATAGATGCAGATTATAATAAACCATTAAGATAGTGCCTGAGCAGATGAAAAATTATCTACCATATCTACCTACAGGATATTATTCACGAATACTGAGTCAGCCAAAATACTGTCCAAATGAAAGATCCTATTGGGCATCCAGATAAAATCTACTGTAATAAAATCTACTTTATTTCTCCAAGAGGCAGTAAATTATCTTGTTGTGAAAGCAACTTCTTCAAGCAATAAAATATAATGTACATGGCTGCTTACACTGACTCTCCCAGCCTTTTTCATCACATGTATCTTCAACATGAACTTCAGTCTGTCTCTGCATGGTAGTGCATAGCAGTTTTATGTACTTAACAGTGCTCATAACCCTTTCCAGATGTTCAGCTATGTAACCTGCTGATGTTTGTAGATACTTGTGTTAAAATATTCCTAATATTCTAGAGAAATATTTGAAAGCATTGCAAAATATGGCCACTCAAATTTTAGCACCAGATCAGAATCTACTTTTCTGTTCCTTCCATTCTTCTCTTTTACCTTTAGTCCTTGAAAATGTAATTGATCATTTAACCTCATTCTTCACTTTCACTTGGCTCCTTAAAACAAGGCTGCAGGCTAATATAAAGGTAAATTCTTTTCCTGTCAAATTAGTTCCTGTCACTGTGTTTTGGTGAAGGAACACACCTGTCAAATATGAGTGCTTCTGCTACTCAGCACTGTTGCTCTTGCTGACGTTACTCAGTATCAGGATACCATAATTTCTTATTCCACAGTTTCTTGTGCTCTTTGGAAAACAGACAGTTCCTAGAGGAATGTTTCTGTGCAGAGGTTAGTGTGAATACTAATAGGGAAGCTCTGCACTAAGAGTTATTAAATAAATGTATTTTGTAATCGTGACATAAATAGAAACAAATATATATATCTGTATGTGTAATTTCAACTTCATAATCTGAGTTGGAATCTTTCTAAAATGTTCTGTTGGGGGGGAGTAAGAGGAGATGAAAAAACAAAAGATGGAAAATATAGGAAAGAAAGACCAACCCTTTTATCTATTGAAGACTCTGTATGGACTCTCAAGTTCTCTTTTATATCAACATATTTTATGCAAAAACAAAAATCCAAAAAAGGTAGGCTACTGTGAGGGCATCACACACCTTGGGGATGGTGGGAGGATTGGGGGACGGGGCACGGTTGCAATGTGCTTGCCATGACATGAATATTTCACTTTTGCAGCATGTTTCATTCCAAACTTCTCAAGGTGATTTGCAAGCAATTACAAAGCAAATGTTTTCAATGTGAATAAGCTTAAAGAAAGAATGGTTTCAGTGGGGAGTTGAGAGCAGTGTGGGCCAAATCCTGTAGTTTTCATCTCTGCTGCTATGGGCCAAGGTGCTCAGCACCTTGTAGAAATCCTCAGGACTTCTTTGAATTCAGATTTGGGTGAATCAACCTCAAAATCTTTTACAAGGAAAAAAATCCACAAGCAAGGTCCAGACTGACATAATGGGAATTTGGCTGCTTGTAGTAAGGCAGACATAAATTCAATCTACCAACATTTGCTGCTAGTAGAGTAATGTTTAAAAAACTTTTCTCTTTAGATAGATAAACAAATACACAGAGTATTTTTATAGAAAAGTACCATTAAAATCCTGAAAGAATTTAACATTTTGCTATTAAGACCAATAAGTAAACCATATTTTTGGAATATTTCTTCTAAAAAGACAAAGTAAATCTTAGCTCTCATTGCAGTGGTGCAGCCAAGTGCCTGGTTTGTAAAGAGAGGGAGTGCTGTAGTTCAGGTCACTGGTACAGTTTTCTGTACAATCAGTTTTTCACTTCATTCTGCAGTAATAAGATTCATCTGAAGCTAAAGCACAGATGCTTCTGCAAAGCAATGAGAATTTGATTCCAGAGAGGTGAAAGCGCTAATACAGTTGATTCAATCTATTTTTAGCACTAATCTGTGCACAATACAAAGTTTCTGCAAAGTATCTTGTCTGGTTTTTACCATGAAGTATGTACTTCTGCTGTATGATCTCAAATTGATGGCACATGATTCCCTCATGCACATGGTTTGTCTTCAAGTGTGACATTTTCCATCCCCTGACAACATGACTCAACATGAAAAGGTGTCAAAATGTTAAAGAGCAATTGCTTTGTTGGTTGGACACAAGGGCAACACAAAGCAAACATGTTGCAGCAGAAAGTAGCAGGTTAACATTAAAACATACATAATTCCTCAAATGCCAAACACTTCCCTTTTTTTAAGGGAATTTTAAGAAGAATCTTGAACTCCTTGCAGGTGAAAACTAAGAAGTGCATGGCACTAGAGTGTTACCCCATTCAGTTCATCATATAGCAGAAATTAATTTTTGCTCACCACAAAAGTATTAGAATGACTTAATGCAGACAAAATTTGAAAATGAAAAGGAAAAATGTGAAGTTACATTAAAAATTATAGAGACATGAAAAAGAAACACTGAATTTATTGCTACTATTTTATTTTGTATTTGTATTTTTGTATTAAAATCAAGGATCTGAAAATTAGTACAACCAATAAGTTCCCTAAATAAACAACTTCATTGAGGAAGTTTGAGAATAGGTAACAGAAGCATTGTGCCACCATCTGTGGTAGCTTCCTTCTTGTCCACAGCTGCCATAACATAATATGGCATAAATATTTTACGTTTCAAAATTATTTGTTCTCTTCTTCCTTCCCATCTTTTACTGTCCTGTTCTGTTCATTGTCATTTATATTAAAAAATGCAGCCCATTAACTATTAAAAACAGTAACATTTTGGTTCAAGCAGACTTGTAGAAGTGTACAGATATATAAAACACAAGCAAAAGCTCTTCTGCTATTAGTAAGCTAAATGTACCTGTTACAGTCAAGCAGAGCAATTCCATCATAACCTGAACACTTGAAACATAGCTGGGAAGGGAAGGATTTTCAGGGTAATTGGATTTTAAATAGTGTGAAAGGTCTTCTGAGGAGTGTCTGTACTGAGCAAAGTCTCATCTCTGGTAGAACAGAAATATAAGTGTGAGAGAAAGGCAGAGAGGCAGATTTGATGTTGCAAGGGACAAATTAGAAATGGATAGGTAAAGTACTTATATATACTTTATCAAGGGGAAAATTCTACCAATTTAAACTTGTCAATCTCGAGTCAACTTCTCTTTTCCTCTTTGAATTTTATTCAAAGATACCAGTTCTATCTTTCCATGAAACAAGAAGCCACTCTCTAGTTCCTGTAGACCACCCATTTTCTTCTATGAGCCTAACCAGAAGCTGAGTATCTGTCAATAATTCCACATTAAAAAATGTAGCAATATAAAATTAATTTTGCTAGCAAATTCTGGAACAGAAATGGGTTCAGTGTAAACTTCAATCAATTTTGCAACTCTTCCTTAATTTTCTTTGACTTTAAAGAGAAGTTATAAAGGGCTGCAACATTTGTATTCTTAATTTCTTCTTTTGAAATACTTTGGGTTCTTTAACTGTTGTTGAGAGAGCAACATGCATAATGTGTCCATACGGCTCTGCATCAAAGACAACACAAATAATAGAGTTTCATTATTTTAGAGGACCAGAATTTATGAAGTTTCAGTGCTTTTTTCCAGCTAAGAAAACAAAGATGACTAACAGGAAGAAAATCAGGCACTACTGGGAACAACTGAACCATAGGCATGAAAGAAACAGAATTTTGTAAAGATGAGCTGATAAATCTCTTTATGCTAGGTTTTGCATAATTTTGTTGGAAATGAAAAAAGCAACGAGCTGCTATGCTTGTAAAAAAAAAAAAATCAGAGGCAGAAATAGTCATCTTCTATCCTGGAGAAGTGAGTAGAGCTGGTGGAGAGAGATCCCACTCCAAAAATATCAGGAGGCACCACTACTCACCTTGGCATCAGAGCCCAGGGCTGGGAATGCAGTTTGGAGCCAGGATTCAGTGGGACAGGTAGAGCTGTCCCTGCTTTAATTGGGCTCCTGGGATGCAAGCCCACCAGTGCCAGCCCCAGCCACCTTCCAGCCATCACCCCCACCCCTGCAGGTGCTGCAAACCCTGAGTGTCCTGCTGGAAGGTTCCCACTGCCAGGCTCACTGCAGTCAGCTCAGCAAAGGGGAAAGGAAGAAATGTACCCAAACTACAGCAACTTTAACAACACATGAGGGAAATATGGTCTTTGGGAGTTGCCATTATTGAGAAAACACACTGAGCAGCTCTTCCGTGGAATACCTTTGACTGAATGCAGGGTATTTGGTGTCATATTCTGGTTCTGCAACGTCCAGGTTCTGAACAGCTTAAGCTTTTATTTTATGATGCGTATTTCCATCCTTCTGACTGTGAAGATAACCAAATAACCTTGAAACCTGACCAGCACAGGAATTCTGAGAGTTATGATCTCTCTTGCTTCCCTTTGCTCCTACTGGCATACTACCTTAAAAGTCTTAATTAGATTTTAAGGAATCTTATTAATTATTTCATTGAACACAATTTCAGGAAACAAGAAAGGACTAGAAACTGCTGCAGGGAAAAGGAAGAGACATAGAAAGACAGAAGAGAGAAAAGAGAAACAGAAAATGAAGATATGAAAGGCAGAGACAAAAGGAGCAGAAAAAGAGCAGTCCTTGGTGTGATTATATTGCCCCAAAACTACCCATTACTATAACATTAGTGACTGAGCCAAGAATAAGTAAAGATAAAATCTAAAGATCCACTAATTCATTTGGCCAAAAGCAAAAACCTGCAATGTTTTACCCTTCAGCTAGTTTCTTCACTGCTCTTTACAGTCAATGCACAGAAATAGGCACTTGTGAGGTGGGGGGATGATAATTTCATCCTAAAATAGATGGCTACAAATAGGTCAAGTGAATCACTTCTTGAAAATACCTGCTTCTCTCAATTGACTCTGAAAGGAACCTAGGGTGATTTACACTCATACTAGAGATAGCTGTAATTGTATGAAATGATCCTCTCCCCAGCCACAATGCAAAACCAAGATGCTTCACTTCATCTTTACATGCATCTTTCATAAAGACAGTGGAAGTTCCTCTGTAAACTTTTATTGCAGCTCACAGACTGGATTTTGGTTCCCTCCACCAAATTGATTTTAATAAGGATGTTTGTTAGATAACACAAAATTGTATTTTCTGCATTAACATACTAAATCAGAACCTGAAAAAGTTAGTATAATGCCTCCAGAAGTGTTAAATAACATTACAAATGTAACTACCCAGTCCTGAGTTTAATACAAGCACTACAAACACATGCATAATTTTTGTGATTGATATTGAGAGAGGATAAAATTTGGGATCTTAACAGATCAGGAGGTATTTACTATTTGAAAGAAACCCTACCTACAATTTAGATATATTTTAGGGCCAGGTGTGCTGCGTGGTTGTGCCATATCCACCATCATCTTCCTGTGCTGCAGAGCTGCTGGAGTCAGACTTAGGCACAGAGAGTCCTGGGACAGTAATAATGGTGGGTGACCTGGACAGCTGGTCCCTACCAGGGAATCCTAACAGTGACCGTTGGGCCATAACAAAGGGATCTGTCTTTTGCAGGATTCAGATGATGGCAGCCCTTTGACTCCAACCCCTAGGGCACGGATATCTCACCTTCCCCCAAGTGTCAACTGCGGGCAAACTCTCTGTAAGAGCGAAATTGCCCTTGTACAATGACAGCATGAAGAAAAAATCAAGGCCATTATATCTGGGTCAAAGGGACGTCAGATTGACTCTTACACTGTAGGATTATGGTGTAAAAAAATATTCTGCCAATGTTTGTCAGTATTTTAAAGACAAAGGTCAATTTTTTTGCTTCATAAATTCCTGTAGCAATGGCAGAATTCTCATTTGTCCTAATCAGCTGAGGTTTCCCAGAAGAACAGGAGGTACAGGTCACATGTGCCAAAATCGTGTGGGGTTCTCCTCCATGCCTCAGTCAAGCAGATAACTTGTTTTAGTTTCCAATGAGTGCTCAGGTGTAAAATGGTAGCTCCTTGGGCAGAAAAGTGCTCCAAAATTCAAATTACAACATGCTCGTAGATATTTATGCCTGGCAGAGACCTGACAGACCTTAATCATATGGAAAATGTGGATACTGTGATGTATGATGGCCTTTCTGGTTGGCAGTTCCTCTCAGTGTTGAATTGCACACCCCCATCTGGCACAACAAAAATTGCCATCATCTGTTTGTCTCTGGGTGAGTGTCCCTTGCCTTTATGACTGACAGCACAGAATAACAATGAAACAAACACCTAAAACAGATTGATCTGGCTTTTGCCTGCAGCAGTTAAAAAACCAGCAGAGAGCTGTGAGCTCAGCAGCAGCACAGTGAATCACAGTGAAGCTCCCTGCCACTGAGGAGACATGCAGTTTTTTTCCCCCTTTGCACTTGGCTGCTTTTTGCACAGCAGCTTTCACCTGTGTCTGGGTTTTTGTCACAAAACTACTGAAAAAAAAATCCTAACAGTGACCAATAGAAATCAGCAAACTATACTGGCACTGAGCTAAGAAGGGCAAATGTACTAATACTGAGGGAAACATTAATAGTGAGGGAGACACCATGCAGCCCGCAACCATGCATTAGGCTGATGTCATGCTTTTGAGAAAGAGAATGACAGGTGAAAGCAGATGTCTTCTGCATGGAGTACATCCAACTGAGTGTGAAAGGTCCCCAGGTAACCTTTAACAATTCACTGCCTTGCTGTAAACACCTGAAACACTCTTTGACAGGGTATGAGACCAGTGGGAAGTGGTCACAGCCCCACCACAGTCTGGGCCAGCCCTGCTGGCCAAACACTCATGAGCTGCCATTCATTACAATCATTCTGGTTTCACTCTGTGCTGGGGAAATTCTTCTTCCCTGGACAAAAAATGATGACATATTCTCTCCACCATGGTTTTCCCTTTTTACTGTTCCTTTTTTCTTCCTCTGGTCTTCATAGTTGCTTCCCCTCAGGTTACTCTCTACTGATTTTCTGTCCCTCCTGTGCCTGTGTGCAGTTTTGGGCACCACAATACAAAAAAAGTATTAAGCAATTAGAGGGTATTCAAAGGATGATGAAAGGTTTGGAGGGGAAGCCTCATGAGGAGGTGTTGAGGTCACTTAGTTTGCTCAGCCTGGAGAAGAGGATACTGAGGCGAGACCTCATTGCAGTCTGCAACTGCAGCTGGGGTTGACTGGTAAGACTGGGCTGCTTCTGCAGTCCACAGACTTCACCTGTCTGTGGCTGCACACATTTTGCAAGCAAGGGACAGTGAGCAGCATCAGACTTTGTTCTGCCAGCCTCATGCTCTGTTGTTCATTTCCTGCAGTGAAGAGCAATGCTGAAGAAACTCTCAGGAGACACATTGCTCACAGTCAGTGGGTGAAGGGCTGTGAGCCAAACCAGCATCCTGAAAGAACTGTAGGATTCAGTATCTAGATCAGGCTTTGGGTTTGCAGCCAGTAATTCACCTGCCTGTGAATACTGAATACTCTTGGTATGTGGCTTAGTGGTATTCCTTCAAACCCAAGGTTAGGTAGCCATGCATGGCTTGAACAAGGTTCTTCTCAAGTCGGTCTATGTTGGATTTCTCCCAGGCACAAAGTGAAGCTCAAGCTGCAGTAGCTGCAATTAAGTGGTTGCATAAATTGGGACTATGTTCAGAACCCCACTCAATATTTTTACAATGCTTCACACTTTTACACACATACTGGCATATATATGCAGCCACTATCTACTTCAGAGTGTTTAATAGTGGTTTTTTGTCTTGGGTACTGGCAAGATAATGACTATAATAATATAGAAATACCAATATAATTATAGCACAAAAAGTATGGATGTCTGTAGGCTTTTTTTTGGTCAAACTTTCTTACAACCCTGCATGTTTTATTTGTGTTAAATGTGAACTTAATTAGTAATCAGAATGCTAGGTCTCTCCTTTCAGTTCTAGACCTCTAATACAAAATATTTTAATATCCTTCCTTCCCTTCTTTGCAGCATGCTGAATAAGGCATTGAAAATTCAACTTCATAGTTGATAACTCATTCTTTAAAATATCCGGAGAAGGCTATAATTATTTAAATTTTAATTTATAAGTATTTAAACTATTCAGAAATAAAATAGCTCAACCCTAACTAATCATATTTTGATTAATAGAATACTTTAAAAGGTCATTTTTATTGTCTGAGTTTAAACAGATTTAGTGATAATTTGGGATGAGGGAATGGTTTGCTGTAAGGATCAAGTTTAAGGAGAACAAGCAGCTGAGGAAAGGAAAAAGGTAATGCCTTGCAGTCATCAATAAGCCTTGTGTTAGTCAGATGCACAATAAGGTGGGCTCAACCCACGAGAGGCAGGGCATCCGTCACAAAACCTGCAGGTCATTCCCATGCAAACGCAGAAATGAAGGGCCACAATTAATAATAGTGCCAGTGTGCCTTGACCCAATGTTAGCTGCTGCTCTCAGGCTGGAAATCACAGTGTGCTCATGCCTAAATTAGGGTAAAAGTATGTTCTAATATTTTAAACTTCTGCCATACTCCTTCCTTAGTCATCCATGCTGGAATGAGGTAGCAGAGATCACGGCAGCCAAGCAACTCACTTGGACTAGTCATTTGTTCAAAGAGGAAGATTAGGACTCTTTTAAGTGTAATTTCAAACAGCTTACTCTCCTGCATCATCAAGCCATGGCTGGTCAGAGAGCTGTGACTGGAGACCTGGGGCTGGGTGCCATGACCATGTTCCACCATACCTGTGTGGGGAATGGGTGGACCCCATGGTTGCAGCAAGGCAAGAAACGTTTAGCTCTAGTTAAGCACCAAAACAGGCTGTCTAGGGAGACATCAGGGTCTCCATCAGGGAAGATTAAGAGTAGGCTGGAAGTCCAGAAGCCAGGCAAGGTTTTAGGCACAGCAAGACCCAGTCACTGGGGCAGGAGGCTGGAGAAAATGAATCTTTTGCTTTTCTTAGGGAAGGTTTTGTTTTTTTTTTTTCTGAATATGTCACAGTGCTGCTGCTGCACAGAAAACACGAGTGGTATTGCACTGGGTCTTGCAGTTTGGCAGCAACAACCCCTTGCAGTGCTACAGCTGGGGACAGTGTCTGGACAAGGGTCAGGCAGAAAGGGACCTGGGGGTGCTGGTTGACAGATGATTGAACATGATCCAGTGTGTGCCCAGATGGTCAAGAAGGCCAATGGCATCCTGGCCTGGATCAGCAGTGGTGTGGCCAGCAGGAGCAGGGCAGTGATTCTTCCCCTCAACTCAGTGCTGGTGAGACCACATTCGAAGTACTGTGTCCAGTTCTGGGCCCCCAATTTAAGAAGAATATTGAGATGCTTGAATGCATCCAGAGAAGGCCTACAAGGCTAGTGGGTCTGGAACACAAGCCCTGTGAAACATGGCTGAGGGAGCTGGGGCTGCTTAGCCTGGAGAAAAGGAAGCTCAGGAGAGACCTCATCACTCTCTACAACTGCCTGAGAGGAGGGTGTATCCAGGTAGGAGTTGGTCTCTTCTCCCAGGCAACCAGCAACAGGATGAGAAGTCACAGTCTTAAGCTGAACCAGGGGAAGTTTGGGCTGGACATTAGGAAAAATTTTTAACAGAACAAGTGAATGGGCATTGGAAGGGGCAGCCCAGGGAGGTGGTGGAGTCACCATGCCTGGAGGTGTTTAAAAAAAGACTGGATGTGGCACTCAGTGCCATGGTTTAGTCAATAAGGTGATATTAGGTCATAGATCAGATTTGATGATCACAAAGTTCTTTTCCAGCCTAGTTAATTCTGTGATTCTGTGATTCGGCATCCCACTCAGAAATATCCCACACAATTGCTTAGAGCTCTGCAGACCCTCAAGGGAACATGAACAGAAGACCATCCTTTTGAAATAACAGTAAGGGCTGCTACAAAAAAAGAATTCCTACCATGTCTCAAATAATAACTTCTGAACAAAAAGGCCTTTTTCAAGAAATGTTTCAGTTTGATGCTCCAAGGGGCCAAAGAATACCTTAGGAAAATAGTTCAAGTATACTGCCTTCTCTCCAGGAGCTCGGTGAACTACTGCTGCAGAAATCCTTGATCCTACCAATTATGTAGTCTGGATACACCCTGTGATTCTCTTCAGTACATCTCTAACTCAAACTTCTCCATGAAGGTTTGATCAAAGTTTGATGAGAATTAAGTCACACAAGAAACTTGTTATTCATGAATGTTTCTGGTGGCTCCATGGGGAAAAATATCCTGAAAATATCACCAGCTCATGGGTATTTGCAGGTGTAGTAAGTTTGGGTAGACCTTGTTATTCTCATGAACAAGTAAGATGGTGTGTGCAGTGGGAGAAGGGATACACTCAGGGATTTTTGGGAAGCTGTAGGCTTGTCAGCCCTCCAAACTGCCATTCATAAACTTAACTGTTATGGGACACAATTGGTCATTTCTCTCAGATCTTTGCTTCCCATTGGACAACCCCACACCCACCTTTCTCACATTTACTTAGTTATCTCATTAAGATCAGTCTTCACTACTGGATTCCCCTGATATGCAAATTGCCTTGGTTTTTTACTATTCTTTGGAAGATATTCAGTCCTCACCTTAGGGCAATTGTGTTGAAACAGTTCATTCCTACTGACCTCCAGCCATCTAGCTGGTCTCCTCCTGCCTTCCCTTGGAAAACAGAGGCATTGCCACCCTCCTGTCTGTAAAATTCACATTTCCCAGGAACTGTCCTTATCCCAGTGTTGACATTGCTCACTGTTAACCCACCTTGCATGCAGGCACAACCATCATAAATGATTCCCCAAGGCAAACTCCCCTCTGTCAAACCAGTGAAAACCCAAGACTTTGTGTGAGAAATGTGAAAGACTAAGCAGTCTGTCCTGGTGAAATCTGTCCTTTGTTGTTCTTTTCTCATATGGTTTGATGCCTTATAAAAATAAATTATATTGCCACTGAAGCTGACAAATGATTAATAGTCATTTCCCCGGTGTTCATCACCATGGTATTTTGAGAGAAATAATGAAAATTCTCCACTGGCTTAAGTGTTAGGGTTTCTCTTATGGAATCTGAGGAGTCATTGGTTAATTCATTTTCAGCAAAGTTCTTTCTAAAGAAACTCACAAAAGAAAAACTGAAGGCAAATAAAAGGAGCCCATTAATCACTGATTGCAAGTCATCATTGTTTTCAAGTCTAGTTTGGCATTCCTGATTTAACTCTTTTAACATTATCTATGAGTTTGTGGAATTCTCAGCTTTGGGGAAAGGGAAGAAAGGAGGAGAGGCTATCAGTAAGTTACTTACCAAAATTCTGCTTTTTTGGTTTTACCAATATGAATTTTTTAGAAGAAGAAAATCTTTCTTATCTTTAAACTGCTAGGGGTGGTGAGGCACTGGAACAAGTTGCCCAGAAAACCTGTGAATGCCCTATCCCTGGGAATTCCCAAGGTGAGGTTGGATGGGGCTCTTATCAATCTGGTCTAGTGTCCTCACCCATGAAAGAGGAGTTGGAACTAGATGATCTTTAAGGTCCCTTCCAACTCACATCATTCTATGATTCAAATTTGAATTATATTCAAACTGATGTGCGGTAGGGGTATCGTGGAATTTCTCCACATTTCCCTTACTCTCCATGCCCTCTTTTCCTCCAGGAAAAAGAAAATGTTTTGCAAATATTCATATTTTGTATATGGCATTTTATAACGAAAAATTTCATGTTTCCAGGAGTGTCAAAGTAACTGAGCACTTGTTGAGATTCAACACTAAGGGAAAAAAACCCTAAAACTTTTCATAACCCCTTTTCCTTTCCCAAACACCCTCACATTTCAGGGCCTTTGGTATCTAAAATGCACAGGAAGTTTGGGATATAATAATCTGAACACTACATAACTGATCTAACTCTTTTTTTATTGTCTGAGATCAGCACCAGACTTCTTCCTTCATGAATTTTGAGAAACAGCTGCACTGAGAATCAGCTTTCTGAAGGCAGACATTATGGAATGTTCAAACACAGATGTTATGGGATGTTTTGCCTTCTATATAGACATATCCCTTGAAAACAGGATGAATACAAGTTATCATTCCCTTTCCCTCATCTGGGTGCTCTATGTATGAAGTTTAGTGAATTGTATATTCTCATTTGTTCTGTGGCCCCAGAGTATTTAAGTTCTGACATAAATTGGAACAGTTTCAACAAAACAGATGAGAAAAATCCACCCCCAGTCCTGACATGTCTTAAAGATGTGGTTTAAAGACCTTCACTGCGAATATGTTCCGGCTCAAACAGAAAGAAGACTTGATCCCAGACTTCCTCACTCAAATCTATCACTATCCTTGTCATGTTAGGGCACTCAATTTTTAAAAGATTGTATGACTTAGTTGAATTCTTAAATTTTATTTCCATTACTACAAAGCATCATGAGACTTAACCTAAGACTGGAAGAATGTTAGTCCTGGTCTTTCCACCATGGAGCTCTCAGTTTATATGGCATTATCACATATTTACCAAGCTATTGGGTAAATAATAAGTACCCAGTTACTGCATAAATTGTACAAACAAAATTTAGTTCAAAAAAGTGTAGTTTGTGACTCCTCTCTATGTTAATGATCTGACTATTTAGCAGCAAAGCCATCCTCACTTTCATGCTCCAATGTTTTGTTCCAATTTAGCTGCAATGCTTTCTTACAGAGAGGTGCATATCTGCAGGGGAGCAATGGAAAGTAATTTCCACAACTGAGCTTCTGGTTTGCTAGTTAGAGCAGGGATCTCATGGTAAGACAGTATCGCTGAAAGAGGCATGGGGAAAAAAATGTAGGGCTAGAAAAAGCATCAGAAAGTACATTTAAACCTGGATTATCTTCCAGTGACTGAATGGCTGCTCATATTATTCAGGCTGTGAAGCAACATTTTCATTTTCCAGTATCTATAACCCATTTATCATTTTCAGTCAGCACTTCACCATAAATCTAAAGAGCATCAAAAGCTAAAGGGCAAACATGAGAAAAGATATACAACCTCAGTCTGCTTTATAGCAATAAAAGGGTATTTTAAATTCAGTTTTCCCTTCTGTATTTTCATTTTACACCTTGTCATACATTAAGTCAAGTAGTTAAACTGCAAGGAACTGATCCTGGCCTTTATTATTACAAAGATCAGGCATAAAAGGTGCAAGAATTGATAACCCAGTGCAGCTTGTCAATACTCACAGAAGGGCTGAAAAAGTTCTTTCTCAGTCATTTGTTCTTTCTTTCTTATGTCATAAATTTTCAGCCCAGTTTACACCAATATGTACTTCAGAAAGTGGGATGCTAATTAAGGGAGCTCTTCCTTTTCTCTGCTATCTATTGAATACAACATGTGTTCCCAGTAATTTGAAAGTATCATCCTTTACCAGCACAGCATGAGTCAAGGAATGTGATTTCTCTTTCCTTAGGGACCAGTAAGATTCCCCAAACTGAACAGAATGACAGTCAGACTGATAACACCTACTCTATTCCACCTGTTTTAAATTATTTCCCACTCAAGTGCTACTCTCAATGGGGGAAGGAATCATACACTGATTAATTCACTGCTAGAGCTTCCACCATCACTTTTAAATTTTTCTCCAACCCTAATGTTTGGTATGACAGGAACACTAAAACTCCCGTATGCTATGACTTCACATACTGTTGTTTTCAATGAATCCTCTTTAGACGCAGACGGTTGGTTTTCCCAGGGCTTTGTCATCACACACCAGAGGCAGGCAAATGTCCTTGGGACAGGTACCCAGGATTGCAACATGAGAGGACATGTGGTGTGCACTGGGGGAGAGCAAATAAAGATAAACCAGAGGTTACCTCTTTTCCAGCACCTGGTCTGACCTGGAACAAGAAGCAACCAGTGTTGCCTCACTGTACATACAGTGTGTTTGATGCTGTGCAATTACCTGTGTGTAAGCTTCCACTGAAAACAGTCATTGCAAGAACAGGTCTGAAACTGAAATCATTCTCTAACATGCATTGCCCTGTCTTGGCAAAAAGGCACAACTCTCTCTCTTGATACAAAAATAACTGGTCCCACAAGGGATGAATATGAATTTCCTCTTGGTGATGTCAGTAGGTTTCTCAAACTCAGTTAATGAATCTTTATATTTCTCACAGTGACCTTCAATTTTGTAAGCATAAATTAACACAAGAGGAATCCAGAGAGGTCTGGAATCCAAATTTCCTCACATTGTCCAGTTTACTTGTCCTAATTTATAGACGAATATGTATTAACCTTTAAGAAAGTAAGCCATTCCAGAAGGTTTCTTCCTACCAATGTATTGTTTGGATAGCTCTCTTTACATCAGCTTTCATTTTCTTATGTGCCAATGACAGGTCTCACTCCTTCAAGGTCTAGGCTGGTGCCTGAACCTTTTGTCATGAATATCCTTTAGATTGTAGCTCTAGAATGCAGCTCTCCAAGTGCACATGTCATCTCTGTGCACATATTTCTGCACATAATCCTATCCTACACATAGGATTCCATTCATAAAAGGTGCATTTTTGGAAACAAGTGTATTAATCAAATCCCTATCTTTAAAAATAAAAATATCCTTCAATACGAAAACTAGATTCCACATTTTCAGGTCTAATAAGTTACGTGTTTTCCTATGTCATTCAATGTCCACACATCTCTCTCATCTTTTTATTAATGTTACAGATCTTTCCACTTGAAATTGAGTTCAATTGAGTTCTGCTTTCCAGGGTAAGAATATCCTCATCACAGCCTAGATTAAAGGGAGATGCTTAAAAATACCCTGTTGCACTGTATAATTGCTCACTTGAAAATCTTTGGTAATTTAACACTTAACACTTTGAGGCTTCAGTTTCAAAATTTCTTCATAATGTTAAATGAAGCTGTAAGTCTTAACAGAGAAAGGAGAGAGAGGCAATCCCATTCATCATCAAGTGGAACTGTTGATTCTGTAGGTGGCACTATGAACCAATGCTTCCACACAGCAGTGGTTACAGTGCCACACAATGAGCCACCCTCACAAGATATGCTCAGTCTAGGTCCTGACAACTCCGTGGGTATCAACAGCCTCAAAGCACTTGCTGCAAGAAGAAAGTTGTTTACAAAAGTGAGTTGTCCAAAGAGCATCAACCAACATCCACTGGCAGACATCCAAGGGAATCCAAGCCTCTTGTTCATCTTCTATTGGGTGACCATGACCTCCCTCACATTTTTCTCAGAGCTACATCTGACAAGAAGAAAATATAGTTCATACCACTTTTGTTCACTTTTTACTTTGTGCAGATACTAACAAAGAAGGATTTATAAATATGCAGATATAGAAATAACATTAGGTAGTACAGAAAATAAATTTATCTAGCACCTTCTGGTCTTCTTGCTATATGTGGAGTAGAGACTTAGAGTATACTCTAGTTCCTTGGAGACTATCAAGAACTGAGCTTTTGCAGAATACAAGGTTTCCAATTTCTTTGAGAGTACTGCTTTTATAATCTCTGTGTCAAGGAGAGATCTGAAGAGAACATCAGAGATTACTGGGGCATCTGTCTGAAATAGTTCTGGAAGTTGACTTGGGAAAAAAAAAGACAAGAAAGCCTGTGTGGCATGAAAAAGCTGAGATTGCTGGGGAACATCACCCATTCTTATGCTGCTTACTTTTCTGTATGGTTTTTCTAAACTGATTATTAATTTATTTTTCATTTAGCAGCTGAAGCATAAGAAAATTATGCCTGTGTGGGAAAAGGAACTAATATATTATATTTATATTTATATTATTTTGAAGCGAAGTTATAAATGTATAGCAAATTAACCTGGCATATACAAGACAAGCAGGTATTTGGTGACCAAGCTTGCCAATTGAATGGTACAAGTGCATCATTTGGCCAGATCTTGCCTTTTGCAGAATGAAAGTTAGCAGCCATGTGCAAATCAAGGTTGTTACAGCAGTCAGTCCTGTTACTGGTAAATGAAGAAAAACAAATGTTGTACCAAGCATGGCTTCAGCTGCTTTGGACATACGTTTACTAGAGGAGATTGAAGGCAGATTTAGGTAAAGTCAGAAATACAGTCACACTTATTTCACTGAAAACTGTCACAAAGATTAAAAAATTTAAAACCACTGTCATTCCTCTTCAGAAAGACAAAGCTTTAAAGAAAGGGACACTTCAACCAGTCTCAAAGGACTGGTTTCAGCCAGCTGCTTAAAACACATTGGGCTTTATACACAGAGCACTTCAGTTACCAAAACCAAGGAATTTTCTGAATTCTTGGCATTTTACATGGTAGTATTTTCAGGGGATGGTGTGTGTTCTCAGTGGGTGCCTCACACAGAGGAAAATCCCCAGAAGATGGCAGGAGTAGTGCTTGTACCTGGTTATGACAGCAGAGAAAAGTGAATGAACTTTGAAGGCTGACCATTTAAGAGAACCTACAATATGGGGGAGAAAAAGGTCTTGGTTCAGCACATAATTTGCTAAGAGATGGATTTTCACGAACTAGTCACTGACTGACTAGTCTGATAGGGAACAAGTCACTTAATGAGGGATATCCAATAAATGGTAACTGAGCAGGAGAGAAGAGCTGAGGGATCCACTTTTTCAGACATGAGGTTATTTCCATTGTGGAAACAACTAAGGAGGGAGGAGATGGGCTGCAGGAGAAGTTGAGGAAGAAATGCAGAAGTGCACTGTATTCCCCAGAGGACTCATGAAGGAGGAAGGAAATGAGGCACTGAACTGTGTGCAGGTGTTCTATAGCTGAGCCACAATCTGTACAACTCTGAGCTAAAAGCAAGACAGGTTTTTTCAAAGCTTGGGCACACTTTGCTCTTATGCATCTGTCCCTGGAGACTAAATTGTAAATTCTGACTGCTTGTGGTAGAATTTCTTGGAAAAAAATGTATTTAAACGTTTAGCAATCTGAAGACACAGCTTCAGTGCAGGTAGCCTGGGGCTGCAGGGCTGCAAACCTTCATCTGATGAGAAGGAGAGAGGCAAAGACCCTATTCTGGACAGAGAAGCCAAAAGGAGCAAACAAACCACAATCCATTCAAATGAGGAAGAAACTAAAGGGAATTTGGATCCAGCCTGCTGTAACCCAAATGCAGCAGCTGAGGAAGATTTCCCCAGGAACAATGGGTTTTCATCACCAAGAATTAAATGTTAAATTAAATGTAAAATTAAATTTAAAAATCCCCTAATGAATTTGGGCCTTATCTTGGAAGTTTTGTGAAGCTAACCATAGATTCCATTACTTCTGAGTCACCTTTAGCCAGCTGATCATCTGTGAGGTGTGCCAATGGATTTTCGTGGTGGACCGTGTAGGTCACGTGAAGCCAAACACTCTGCATGACACAAGGGGAAGGAGAAAAGTGAATAGTGACTTATGCATACAAAAAAAGTGAATATTCTTTAAGAATAGATGTTTTTACTTTTATATAATGGACAAAGGACATATGCAGATATGTTCTTTTAAAACATGCTACAGCTATTTCTTATAAAGACCTAACAGCTGGGACCTACATTTCTTTGTCTACAGAAATATAATAAAGCCACACAAAATTCTGGATGTGTTCAATGCAAATTTAAATTAAATAAAAATACAAGAAGTTCCACTCTAGGCCAGATCAAAGGTCCTTCTGGTCCCACTAACTTGACAGAAATAGCAATAGGCATTCCATAGCTTTTATATACTCCTCTGACTTTCAGGAGTACCTGAAGAATTTCTCTTCCGGATGACAAGTAGTAACAGAAATTTTGTCTTCGGTTTTAATGAGAGTTTTTAACTATATGCTTTCATTTTGGAGAAAGAAAAGCAATGCTGAAGGCAAATGTCGCTTTACTTGGAATTACTTTTACTTTTATTTAGCTCTGCCCCTAGGAAGTTATCAGGAGTGAAGAGACAGACAGACCATAAATGGTGAAATGGATATTCCAGAATTACAAGACATGTGAAATAAAACATAGACTTTTCTGTTATGATTTTCTGTTAGAAGCGTTCTTATAAATGTTCTGACTGTTTTCTTTTCATGCCTCGTATTCTGCAGATCATTAAATGTCCAGTTGTAGTGCTTGGAAAGTAAAGGGAATGCTCAAGAATATCTAAACTTTCCCTTCCAAAGAGAAAAATAGCACAAAACTTGCAGAAACTATATAGATTTTACTTCAAGTCAGTCAAATCCTTATAAACAATCCCATTTACAAGAGACACATTTTCACTTGGGTTTGGTGACCAGCCCCAGTGCCCATTCACAGTTGTAGGTAAACATTGCAGGCTGCTCTGAACTAATTAATTCAATGCAGACTCATTTTAGCTTCTCATTGAGAAGACCTTGGCTGAATCAGAAATGTGTACAACACTGGGAAATGCTTCTAAAGGAGAGACAGGGAGCCAGTGTTTTGTGTCTTGATATTAACCGCCTAGATTAAAAAAAATCACAGGACTATAAGGGGAAGGCAAAAGTTGCCCAGCAGAAAGGAAAGACGTTCCTATTGAACTTCTCTTAATACAAAAAAAAAAAAAAAATGTCACCCAGAGCTGATACCTGTTATATTTACATCCTGTGATCTAGGAATCTAGTCTGCATTCTCTTTGTTTCTTTTTTTTCCTGAAATACAGTTCAGCCTCCTAAACTCCAGAGCTCTGCTACATTACATAATCAAATTACAAAACTAAGCTATTTTAGGCAAAAGGCACTCAAGACAAATGGTTCATCTTTCAGGCTTTGCTGTGAGCTGACTTAGCATTCTATCCAAAGGTGTTTATGAGACATGCCAGTGTGCACAGTATCATACTTTGATACATGAATAGCTTGAATTCTGTGTGCTGTTGGCCATTACTTATTTAATCGTGTGTCCTTCCATTTTCCCATTTGGAGCAGTTGCCTGTCTCTCAACAAAAAGATCAAAGCCCAGATCAAATAACAGTGGCCCAAATTTTGTACATTCACATCATTGAACTGCCTTCTCCCCAGAGTGACACTGATGCCCCCAAGAGAAGAATTTAGTGTTGGGTTTGCAATTGTAGCTACCATTAATTAGGTAGGGATTAATTATCACTAATAGTTGCAAGTGAGAAAAAGCTTAATATTTGGGGGAATTTAATTTAATGTTGTTGATGAAATGTTCTCCATTTAAAAAGAAAATATTCTTTAAGAAAGCATAATTGGCACTCACTGTCTGCCTATCTCAGGTCCTTCAATATGACATTCTTTAGGGTGTGATAAGCTTGGGATCTTGATTCCAGCTCTATGAAAGGGCTTAAATAGCAACTCTGGCCACCCAGCTAAGGATTTCAGACCTGGACTAGCCTCCTGAGATTCAAATGTTAAAGTCTGGTCTGGAACAGATTTAAGTTTATTGCCTTTCTACCTTTGTACTTAAGGGAGTCTCAGATGCATTTTCTGAAACAGACTTCTGCTCCCAAGTTGTTACCTTTCTGCTGGGTACACAACACTGCCCCATTCCTTGTTTTTATGCTGAAGGTGATAGAAAAGGCTGGTGATCAGAGCAATCACCCAGGGAGGGGGGAGACACAAATTTCAGTCCTCCTGAAGCTGGATAAATTGGGACTGATTGCCCTCTTATCAAGGGAATACCCAAACCCCTGGGAGAGCACCGGGGCTCCCACAAAATCATTTTTCACTCCTCTTGATGACTCTGTCCTTCCAGTTGTGGGGGTACATTTGAAGAATAAGAAAGGAAATGAATGAAGAGGAGCCTTTGTAGCCTACTAAAAAAAGTTGAGAATACAGTGAGAAACCTGGATTTCAAGGTCTGATTCTTCTGAGGTTCATCTGGCTTTCCCTTAAACTATAGCAACTGAAATTCAAAATGAAGTGTTGGAACAGTCAAATATCAAGCCCTGTATCTAGACCAAGAGATGCAGCATCCATGGTTTTTGCAACACCGTTGACAAGGGGTCAAAATGGACAGGCTTGAGAGGTCTCACTGGGGATTGGCAGGAGCAGCTCAAAGAAGCAAGCAGTGGCTGGCAGCTCACATCATTCCTGTTTACAGAAATTGTTACTGGAATAATTTGCTCAACTCAGCTCCATGTTTTTAAAAAATATTAAATTAAAATTATTTGAGGACTATGTAAAATGCCTCACAAGGTTTAAAGCGCTCATTGTGGTTGCTGTATCAAAGAGGAGGCTGGAGGGTGACCTGGCAGGAGAGATGTTCAGTACCACATTCCTTCTTCATCTTGCAGAGAAAAAAATTAGTTGCAGCAGCTAGAAACTGAAGTCAGATGTATTTAAATTAGAAATAAGGCATGCAATTATAATAACAAAGATGGTTAACAAACAGAATACACGAACATGGAAAATTATATGTTCTCTCCCCCTTTGTAGTGTCACATGGAAGGCTGAATGGCTTTTTTGAACATAATGTGTGGCAAAATACAAGTCCTACTTTGATCAAACACAAACTGCTGGGTGCAAGGCAGAATGATGAGTCCTGTGGTTTGCAGAAGGTTGGATGATATATCAGCAGCATTTATTGAACAGCCCCTCCTGCTAAGTATGTATGTTAAATGTATGTAAGGAGATTATCTCCAGTTTCCTCCTGAGCTCAGAGCACACAGCACTGTGCCCTGCTGCTGTGGTCAGGCTTTCTCCATAGGAAAATCAAGGTGTAGTTGTGCTCACCCATCTCTTCCCCTGACAAGGAGCTGGGGTGCAGCCCAAGCAAATGCCAGCACCCAGCAGTGTGCAAGTTTAAACTACAAATGACAGTGAATTTGCATGAGGAGATCTCAGGAGCTCCAGCCCTGTTTATTTTCATATTTAATTATACCTATTTGAAACAAGAAAAGGGAAACCAAGCAGGTTCTACACAAGGAATGAGTGGTCCTGTGGAATATTAATTTCTACATTTTCTTGGTCAGCTTTCGCATAGAAATGTCCTTTCTGTGTGGTGTCACAGTAAGTCTGTCTGGATACCTGTTGGCTAGTCAGAGTAGATGGGCTGACAATAGGTACTAGCAGGGAGAAGTGGTGCCCAAAACAGGTAACATGGCAGGGTCGCTGCACTCCTCCCCAGTCCCAGTCTTCTTTCTTGATAAAGACTATGCTGTCACAGAGAAAATTGTGCCCATAGCTGGGGCTGAAGAGAAGAAAGGGCTGTGCAAGGCCAAGGTTGTCCCACAGTGACTCTGGCATCCCCATCTGCCCCTAATCAGAAGGACATGGACAATCCACCCTTGTAGGCACCTTTGGGACAGGTTGCCATGCAGCTAGACCCTAGAACAAGTATTTCAAAATTATTGCACATCTTCACAATGACATCAAAACTGGTGACAAGAAAAAAAAAAACAGAAAAGGATGATCCCACCTGGGTGTCTTCACAGCAAGAGCAGGACAAAGGAGCCAGCTGAGGAGATGGTTAGTCATGGCTGTCACGTACAAAATGTAAGTTCTCCTTTGAGTATTCATAACATTATCTTCAGTCCCTATGAACTAAGAGCAATTAGTACATGCAGCAGTTGTTAAAATATCATAGACACAATCCATATGGGATATGCTGGCTTCTACCAGCGGTTCTGCTGCTTCTTAGCAAGCAGGAAGAAATAACTCATCATTATAATATTTACACCCTATCTTAGAGCCTGTCTTAATGCAGGCTCCCAGAACCATAAAAAAATCCTCAGGCTCTCAAGACAGAACTTCATATCATTGCTCTAATTTGCCTTGTTGAGAAATATAATGATGTGTCAACACACTAAAAAAATATAATGCCTGTATTGCATAAAAGAGAGCTACTAAATGTCACTATCCACAGGCTTTTGTGTGTAGTTTGAAGAGACAACTTTGCATTCATGTTGGCAGCTGGTGGTTAAAGTTACATACATGCTTAGTCTCAGGGGCACATTTTCATCCCACGCTGTACTAGATTAATGCAGGTAATACAGACAAAGAGTATGATGGAAATAATCTACAGCACATACACTCAGTTTGCAAAGAAAAGAAGGTATTTTCTTCCTCCTTGCTCAGGAAAGAAACTAACACAATGAGCTGATATTAGTCTCACCCTGTGACGGCTGTGCCTTGCCAGGGGACTGTACTGTGGTGGCTGCAGTGTCTCCTCATACCAGGAGCACACAGGGAGGATGGGAAGCTGTCAGCCAGCTGGGAATCTCTAGGGCAGCATGGCCCACTGCCCTTCAGTGCACACACAGAACTTCATCTCAGGCAGGGAAGGGGTATGGGCCAGTTCTCATATGCTGCAGGTAAAGACAGCTGAAAGTAGGTCACCAAGTAAATGAGAGCAACTTCTGGTAAGGCTCAAGTAGCAGCTACAGCACAGGCTGCCCACAGTCTCACTTGAGTCAGGCTCAAAGCAATGAGAGCACTATGGAATCAAAAGCACCTTCTTAGTGAGAAAAAAGGAATAGCAACCACCATGTCTAAATCTTTATATATCCTTGACTGTTCAGGTTGTGGTATTCTCCCAAGTGGGGCATGCAAAGAGAATTTGATATGTTTATACTGACCAATTTATAGTGAAATAAAGTGATCCAACGTGTAGAAATCTCTTGCTGAATTCTGAAACTACCAGTTTGAGTCTCCACAGGAGAAGGAAGCCACTCTAGGGAACAGTCTCACAGGTTTCTGTGCTCTGCATGACGTGTGCCTCACAACAACTGAAAACATGGTCAATGATGTCGAGATGGGATGTGCCACAGACTCACACTGCCTGTGAGTGCAGCCACAACTGGCATGGACATTTTCTCACTGGAATTGGGCAGCCAGGAGGTCCAAGCCTGTCCTGGCGGGCATCACACACAGCATGGCCAGCTGGGCAAGGGAGGGGATTGTCCCCTCTGCTCTGCAATGGGGTGGCCTCACCTCCAGTGGGGGGCAGTTCTGGGTGCCATATAAATAAGACATTGAACTATTGAACAGTGTCCAAAGGAGGGCAAAAAGGATGGCGAAGGGCCTGGAGAAGAAGCCATATGAGGAGTTGCTGAGGTCACCTAGTCTGTTCAGCCTGGAGGAGACTGAGGGAAGACCTCATTGAAATCTGCAGCTTCCTCGTGGGGGGAAGAGGAGGGGCAGGTACTGATCTCTTCACTTTCATGATCAGTGACACAAACTGAGGGAAAGGCCTAAAACTGTCAGGAAAGATGTAGATTAGACATCAGGAAAAGGTTCTCCACCCAGAGGGCAGTTGGGAACTGGAACAAGCTCCCCAGGGAAGTGGTCACAGCACCAACCTGACAGAGTTCAAGAAACACTTGGACAGTGCTCTCTGGCACAGGGTGTGAGATGGGTGGTCCTGTGCAGGGCCAGAAGTTGGACTCAGGAGATACAGATGGTTCCTGTCCAGCTTAGCATGTTCTATGAGTCTGTGAACTCAGAGGGGAATGTTTCACACTTCCTGCTCCCAGAGGTCCTGCAGTTCACGAGGGCTGACAGCCGCCAATCCTTTTCACAACCGGCTTTCTTCCCAAATGTCACCAGATGAGTCACAGCTGTAATTCTGCCTGCTCTGCCACTTCTGACTAACACAGGTAAGAGCACAGCTACCTGCAGGTCTTGCCAGATAACCAACACTTTCCAACTGATCTTCTGAGAGGGAAATATTATTTGGGGGGTATATTAATCATGCTGCAGCAGGAGAGAATGAAGCTTTTCTCCACAGGCAAAGACAGACCTCCTCACCAACTCAGATAGTTTCCAGATACAGTTAGCTAAAATTTCCTGGTTCCAACATATGCTGAAATTATCATGGCTGATAGATTACAGTTGTCATTTAATTATCCTGGATTTTAGTAGTGAGGTTTTTCTTTGAATAGTTCAACTTTTCTTTCACTAGTTCTCACCATGCTGGAGAAATTAAAATGACTGAGATAAATCCATGCTCAGCAGCCCCTCAGTTCTTAATCAGTAAAAGCAAGCTCTCCTGAAATAATTTCATTTCCTTAAAATGTCTTCTGTCAATGCTATTCCCCTGCCTTTCTATCCTGTAATCAATCAAATCAGTCACCTGCCCTTGAATGCTCTGTCCTTGGCTCAGGTGATGGGGCTCAATGCCTTTCCTGCATCCCTCACACCAAAGTGGATTCAAAAGTCTAATAGGCAACCCTTTTCCTGGCTGTGCTTTGTGACTCCTCTCATTTACAGATCTGACTCTCACGCAAAGTCAGCCAAGCCATATACTTGCATAAGCTCATGGAAGTTTGACTACAGTCAAAACTGTTCTCCAATGTGTGATCCTTGGCTGTGCAAATTTCCTGCAATGTGCTATTGCCCTACCTTGCAGGAACTGTATCTATTTCTGTGGCAAGGGTTTTTTTTTTCCAGTCTAATGGCTGAGGCTGCTTTTTGACCTGGTGATAAACACCCTGTAAAGAGGAAATAGAAGCATTTGCCCTCTTGAGATTGCAAAGAGAGGTTTTATTAACTTGACAGGTTCTAACAAATGGCCCCGGAAAAGGTGCTAGCTGAAAATTAGTTTCCATTTCTACTGACCAGGGTGAATTTCAAAGTGCTAAGCTCTTCATAGCAGCCTCCATACATTTACCCTTATTTGAGTCATTCAGTCCCCTCTGAGTATTGATTTTTTCACTCTGAAATACTTCTGTTCTGCACTAACATGTTATCCAGCAACCGTTCCATACAAAGACTTCATTCTTACTAACAAACGTTGAATTTCAGAATAAGTTACAGAAATATTTAAATCAGAAGGAAGAACTTTGTATAATTGCAAATGTCTCCCTTGACACTTTTCTTTATTTTCAGATTTCTTTTTCCTTCTTGCTCCTTCTAAGACAAGAGCTTCACATCTGGGGCTCAGCAAGTTTGTGGGCTGTGCTAGTACAATGAAGAATATTTTTTTTCTCCTCAAACTGTAGCAGGCAGGAAAGAAAACACTGTCAAGAGCTACAGAGCCCCTAAGGAGGTTTAAGTACCACTGTGGGTAATTTTGCCTGAAGAAATGTATTGAGAAGCAAAGGCGATGCCTAAATAACATTTTATTTGTTCATTGCTCATTTGAATAACATCAGCATAAACATCCTTCTTACGTGAGCCTTTTTCACCCTTCTGAGAGACTGAGGGGGGTCTGGGAGAGGCAGGAGGGAGCACTGTGTTGCTTTACACTGTGCAACATTCAGGCACGCCATGGGACCCTTCCCTCTTGGCACAGCATGGAGCAAAAAATATCACTATAATTATCATAGGGGAGTGAATAAGAGAGAGGTGCCTTAGCCAGATCTTGAAAATGTGGATCCCCCACAATGGGCTTGTGGGAATCTCACAGCACAAATAGCTCAAATAGCACTTGTCAGTCCTGGTGAGAGTGAGCCACATGGAGCCTTTTCCTGAAGAGATTGCTGGGACTGAGCATGCAGCAGGAGAGCATTTTGTAGGCACAGAGTTGGGCTGCCACAGCAGGCCTGATGCTTATGTCCACCAAGGGCTTTACAGGTTGACATAAGAAGCAATTTGGATTTGGAATTATTTCCCCTGTCTCTGAACTCAGCATGTTCTGCTTTGTCCCTGAAGTTTCACACCCATCTTTTCCATCTAATCCCGTGGCATCTCTTTGTTCCTAGAAAGGTTGTTACCATGTAGGGGGCAAAACCTAATACAACTGCACTCACTCTTCACTGCTTCTAGCAGCAGCAGCCATCTCCCACTGTTGCCTTTCCAATTCTTCTCATCCTAGATGTAGAAGGAATCTAATCCTGCAAGACAGCAAAAATGTTCCTAAAAGGGTTTGAGAGCTTCCATTATTCTAGATCTAGAATAGATATTTTTTCTATTTATTAAATAGAAAAAGCGACTTAGTGTAATTCAGGTGTGGGGATTCTCTTTTCCACTTGTTTAAATTACATGTTCAAACAAGAACTTTCTCCCATATAGCCAGAATCTTATTATTTCACCTTGTAAAGAAGTCATAATAATTTGTTACAATGGCTGGTCTGCTACTTTACATGTTTCTCAATTATAAAAAGCAACCTTCAGTACACCTCAGAGGAGCAAATGGTGACACTGCTCATGGAGGAAAAGGCATGGCACAGACTCCTGCTCAGAGTAGTCACTTCACTGCAGCATGCATTTGACTCTGGAAATTAAGGGGCATGTTCTGGGCAAAATTTGAGGGATGAATAATTTGCCAAAGATTCTTTTCAGAAAAGAGGTTGCTTTTGTTTTGTGTAAATCATCATCATCATCTCTCAGCATAGTAATTATGAGATCAATAATGCCACTGAAGCCAGCTATGGGTAAGGTTCATACTGCAGTCTGTTAAATGCTCTTAAGGTATATCCACACCAGTGCTGCAGTTCAGATCAAGAACACACACTGCAGCCACACACTTTTTTTGCACATCAAAAAGTGTGTCTCAGGGGACACAAACTGGATCCTTTCAAATAAAGGTTAGCTAGAGGGTTGTATCTGTCCCTTCCCAACATTGTCAACACCAAAAAGACCAGCACTGAAAGCAGCACTGGTGTTCATAAACGTCCTTGGCCTGTTGAGAGGAGCAAAGAATTGGGACTGCAATTGTATTTCTGTCCCATGGTTACTGGAATCAAAGTGTACTCCAGTAAACATAGGGAGGGATGGGACTATCCTTTGTCCTTGACATGGCCACAGTAGGGAAAGATCTCTAAAGCTACCAACCTGTCCAAACTGCTGTGTCTGTATTAGGAGAGACAAATCCCTCCTTTCTCTGTCCCTGGATTGCAGAAACAGACTGGCTGACATACAGACATCTAGAACTGGACCAGATAATTTCTATCTTTCATGGCAAAGAATATGCAAAGACCAGAGGACAATGAGACTTTAAGAGTCAGACATACCTACGAAAAACACGTTTCTCTGCAAAAGGCACAGGGTCTGATGGACTAAGGGACAAGCTCAGCCATGGAACCAGTGCAGCTGGAGGTGGTCAGGGCCCATGAGAGCCCGGGGCTCCCCACATCACAGGATGGGTAATGCCTGTGACTCAGGTGTTGTCTAGCATGGGGTAGGAGGCACCCTGACTGTAGGCCAGCAGTAACCAGGTGAGCAGGAGGCTGCTGGCAGTAACAGGCTTCAGGACAGTCCAGAGAAGTTCTGTTGACTAGAAAGGGCAGATTGATTCAGCAGTCTTGAAAAGCATGTGTTTCCTGGTGAATGTAAGTTAGCACTGAAGCTGTGAGCTGGGCTATGTCTGCCTCAAGTCATTGAATGAAATAGGCTTGATTTTGGAAAACAGCAGTGTAGTGCAGCAGAAACCTTGGGCTGCTGGACAGTTTGGCTCTTTGTGTTACTTTGAGCCTCTCGGTCAGACAGAGGTGGGAAAGCTCCCTCATTGTTCTGTATTGCTTAGGATGACATGTTTAAATAGCAGAAAATGAAGTAAGTTTCGTTTAAAGAAAGCTGTGAGCATCTGCCACAAACCCTCCCAGCAATGCAGCACCACTCAAAAATGGCAAATTTACCCCTGGATGTACTGGAGCAATTTTTTCCACTTTCCAATTATTTCCCATTCAGATGCATCACTGCTGGTCTGCGCTCACCTGTCCCTCTGCAGATGGCACCCACAAGGTGTCTCAGGCTTCCCTCCCGAATGAAGGACCATGCTGTGACAATCTGGGGCAGCTGGAGAGGCTGGGGGGCACAGGGACAGGGCAGAGCATCTCTGCTGCCATGGAGAGCTGTGACACAGCTGAACATATCAGACAGGCACTTATTTTTCACCTAGTACAAAATGCTGTCACATACTTGTCTCAAGGTCATCAGTGTCCCACTCCACCTGATGCTCCTTATCAGAGGAGAGAGCTGAGGAATTCTGCTGTGATTAATAACCTTATCCCCTTGAGCTTATCTTTTCCGTCCATTTTTAATTTTATGTTCTGCTTACCAGCTGCTCTTGCTCATTAAAAAAACAAACCCTCTCTAGTTCTCATTAGCACCATATGTCTGCTGGTTATTTGAGAAATGAACGCAAAATATATTTAAAGGATTAGTCAATGACAGGCAAAAGATTGAAAGGCAAAAAGCTAAAGGGATGCTGTTAGACTCTCTTCTTGCTGCTACTCTTGCTGTCCCCAGCTAAACCCAATACAATACCCCACCACAATCCTCCCTCCCTGCTCCACTAGTACCTCCACAGCCACAATGAAATTACAGCCATGTCTCTGGCTCTCATTTAATCCCCAGCAGAAGTTTTTTTTCTCTTCACTCCTTCTTCAAGGAAGCTACCAATGACCCAAAACTGGCTTTCAAATGGGAGCCAAGAAATAGTGTTCATTGGAGACAGTAGTTTCTAAAACACTTGCAAAATTTCTCAGGGCTGCTCTGAAGCATTCGGAAACCTGTGCAGCACAAAACACAGCCAGCTGCTGTTCCCTGCTTCCACCCTGACAACCCTCAGCATGTGCTGTCTAAAGCACTCATCTTCTGAAATCTCTCTATCATTCCACAACCAAACACATTTATTTAATTTGAACTGTGAACACAGATAATCACTTTTCTTTGAGACATAATAAGGCAGAAAGCCTAACCTATATCTCTCTCTCCAAGAGCTTCTGTCATGCAACAAATCCTGTTCCAGTATTTATAAATTCAGCCTGCATCCTGATACCCTGATTGGTAAAGAAGAATATAAACAGCCGAGAATTCGGCTTGTCTTAACGCCTCTGCACTTCTTCTGAGAGTGTGACATCTCATCTGATGTGCATTACCTCCAGCAGCACATGATCCCTTGGCAAAATGAACGTGTCCAGATTTCTTAGACAATCTATTACCATCAGACCCAGAAGCAACAGAGCTGCTGAGTGACGCCTTTACAGCACTGGCATTGAAATTCATTGTTTAACGCAGACCTGCAAACGGCTGTGCTGACAGCAATGAAAATCTATATGTTTACATATAGATTCATAGAAAAAATTTCATATGACAAACATATTTCCTCTGGAAATTTCATCTGTAATATGAACTGCATTACCAATGAGGATCCTTTGGGTTTTTTGTTCATTTTTTTTTCATAGGAAAAAAAAAACCCAAACAAGCGATTAACAGCCTGAGGAAAGACTTCCTGCCCAGAGGATACAGGGAACAGTAATGGCTCTAACTGGATCCTCTGCAACAGAAAATCTTGTTTAGAGTAATAACAAAAACTTGCAGTTTCTCCTAAGAGGCTGAGTCTACACTGAAGGTGGGTTATTTTCGTTTTTCCCCTAAAGCACACCTGGAAAAAACTGAAGCATATGAGTCACTAAAGATAATGCATGAAAATGTTGAAAAGGAAGGGAAAAATCCAATTCTTCTGATCACTCAGTCAGTGTGCTGCACAGAGGACTTCTTACAATCCATTACAGGAAATTCATGTAGTAGATGGATGGTAATAGTTTAGGGGACTGGACAAAAGCAGAACAGCAGAAATAGCTTGCAGTGGGTGCTGCATGATTAATACGATGTTCATAATGGGCATGGGGGAAATTATAATTACTGGGTTTAATGGTTTATAGCATCAAATCTTCCTGAGGTTCACATAAAAATATTTAATAGTTGGCTTGATTGATGTGAGGGAAAACTCCAAGTGCAATTTAATTATATTCAAAATATTTCAGACCATGTATTTAATTTCTTAGATGTATGGGGGTTTTTTTAATTGTTCCTACTACTCTCAGCAAGGTTTCACTAATCCTGCTTCAGTTCAGGGGTGTATACCTCTGACTTCTGCAGCTGATAGTGGTTGCCAGACCCAGGCAAATATACAGCTGCAACAGGGTAAGGTTTGCCTGGAGAGGGTCCAGTGGGCAAGAAGCACACCAGGACTGTGCTGCACATCCAGTCACCCATCCCTGCTCCTGACTTTCAACTGATCCTGGAGCTCTCTGTGTATCCTGGGGGACCAAACTCACCTGAACATCAGTCTGAAACCCAGCACCACCCATGGCTCCAGCAGAACTCTGTGGATGCTCTGGTGAAATTCTAAGTAAGAATTTCACCATGGGCAGAGAGACCATGTATACTTTATTACATCTCTTGATAAAAGGATTGTTGCTTGCAAGAGGGAAAGCAATGCTATGTGGTGATGGTTATTAGTTTTTTTAAAATAAGTAAATTTGGGGATTGAATTTTAGAGATTGTAATATGATCTGTTTTGGGAAAACTGATAGTCTGAAGAATGTGTTGAATAACTGCAGCAAGAAGAACAGAAGTAGTTGATTTATGGCTCCCAGTACCAAGAGATCTGTCTGCACTCTATTGTTCTCAGAGTTCTTTTGGTTCCTCCATGGGCAAACTGTGATGCAAGAGAGTACATTTTCAGTGTTTTGTTTCTCAAATCAGAATTTCAGGCCCGGACTCTCAAGGGTGTCTAAGAATGACTAACTGTTCTGGATCACAAGGGACAAGGAGTCTGTGTTTTTGTATAGTTAAGACTCATTTTATGACCAGTCTAAGTTTCTGAGCAGTTGTCAATTAAGTGTCATCTCCCTTCCCTTCCCTTCCCTTCCTTTTGACACAACTATTTTATTCACCCAGGAGAATAAACACCTGCACCACGGTGCATTTCCAGACACTCACGCCTTAGAGAAATTTTTCCTTTACCCATCTTTGAAAAATGAAGAGCACTTGGGATGAATTTGGTAATGAAAGGCACTGAGTGTACGAAACCATTATAAATCTGGTATTAGAACAAAGATTAAATACCACTATTACCATGTGTCAACAGATTTACAGCAGTTTGTAAATTAAGCTGATGTAGCTCTAATTATGGAAGGAACTGTTCTGCCTTTTTAAAATGCTCTTTCAAATTGACATGAACCCTATCAAAAATGATATTACTGAACACAAACAATGCATCTTCCAGGGGTTGCTGTGCTCAGAGGTGGTTTGGGGTCCTTTTTAAAAAGCTGCCCACTTCTCAGGAGGCAAGGGTGAGGACTTAGCATGGATTTCTGCTGAGATTCTTGCACAATTGCAGGCACCCAGGCAAGATTGCAAGATGCTGTTATGATTCCATTTGTAGGACACTGATGGAAAGAGGGCATTAGCATGTGAAACCATTCCTTCACAATGTAAACGAAGAGCAGAGTGCCTCTTGGTATCCATACTAATAGACCAGTTCAGCATAACACTGGCAGTTTATTTTCTGAACTGGCTGGCCACCAAAAATACTTTTATTATTTTCTTAAAAAAACAGACAAAAATAGCTTTTCTTGAGAGAAAGTCAGACCACTTTAAAAGGGTTTGTTCATTATTGTCCTGCAAATTTTACTATTTCTTTCTTATACTAAAATTATTGCATTTATCTTGTTACTGTGAAAATTAAAGCAAGCACCAAATCAATGTCTGAATGCACAGATGTGTGGGTTTTGCACTGTTAATTTAATCCCTTACCTGGATTTGGTATTGCAGGGGAACCTGTGGCATAAAGCTGAAATTAGTTCATTCTGCTGGGGCACAGGTTAATGCTGGGGTGAATCTGAGAATGCAAATGTAAGGTCTCAGAGTCTCCTGCGTCATTCCTGCAAATCCCTGATGACTTTCCTTGCAATGCACAGGCAAGGACATACCTTGGCTTTATGCAGCAGAGATCTCAGCACAGAGTGTCTCTGGGCCAGGGCCAGCAGGAAATTGATTTCAGCCTTTCTCTGATTAGGCTGCCCTATTTTCTGCATCTTCCACTCAAACCACTCCTTGGGATTTGTTGTAAAAGGCTTGCTTGACACATAATGGTTAATTTTAAAGGAAAACGGCACCTCTGGCAGCAAATCATCCTTCTGGAGAACTGACCAGTCTATCTATTGACACTTTAGTGGTACTAATTTAATGTAATAAGTAGATTTTGCATTTCTTGTGTCTCCCATAGGTGTTGAGCTCATTGCAGGGACAGGCAGTGCACCCAACCAGCCTTTCAGCATGTGCCTCTGCTTCATGTGTGCATCTGAACTGGGGACTTCCAACAAAACAACTGATGACTGCAGCAAGATGAAATGAGATCCCACTTCTTTTGCTTGCTGATCCAGAGAGTTTAGGTCCTTTTGGGAACAGTAGGTTCCCTCACCTCACCAGAGATGTCACAGCTACTACAGGATATTCTTGTTCTTTTCCTCAAGCCTGGCAATCTGTGTTCAGCCAGAGTCTTCCAGAGAAGTATCCTGCTGATATTGGCAGTCCTCCAGAGGTGAAGACCCTGCTCTTTCCCTGTCTGCATGCCATAATAGTTATTCATGTCAAGTTCATATCAGCACCTTATTTTTTCCTAGTCAAATTTTCCATCTTGAGCATCCAGCTACTGTAATTCATCATACCTTCCTCTGCCCTGAGCTTAAAGAGCCATTCACTAACTGATATTTTCTTCCTATCAAGGTTTCCCAGGTCACAATCAAACAATGTTTCAGTTTTATTTCCAGCAGTCTGAACATCCCAAAACCTTTGAAGCTGCAGCATGACCCTCCCCAAAAGCACCTTCAGACTAAAAGGACAGCAGAAGATCCTGGCTCAGATGACTACCAACCTCATACTGAAGAATTAATTCCTAAAATCTAATCCAAACCTACCCTCTTTCACTTTAAATCCAGGCTTATTTTCTTCTCACTACATGCCCTTGTAAAAAGTTCCTTTCCAGCTTTCTTGTAAGATTTTGCTATATTTGTACAGTTAAGTTCTCTGAGCCAAATATTTGACTTAAAACAAGATGAGCGCAATTGTTTACTAAGGTAAATTAAAGTTTGAGCTGTTAAAGGACAAATATTCCTACATGCTATTACAATCCCTGGGTGTGATAATGTCTGGTAAAAGACCAGCAACTGAGGAGCAGGGCTGTGAAACACAGACAGAGCATTACCAAATGTTTTGGTTGCTCCACATCTCCATCTCTGATATGATATCTGATCTATGGCAGGGATTTTCCTGCTGGCCTCGGTGTGCAGGGAAGTCTGAGCAGAGCAGATCACAGAAAATGTGAAGAGCAAAGGTGAAGAGCAGCAGCCCTGCAGTAGGACAGGAATGGAGCCACCCCTCTGGCTCTCAGAACACCAGTGTGGTTCAGCAGCCAGAGCTGTCTGGAGGGGCAGGAGAGGGGCTGAGACACGGCTGTACACTCAGTGGAGACCAACAGCAGATACTGAGTGTAAGTGCAGATCTCCCTGGCTGTCATTTTTGGCTGGAATGGCCAGAAGAGAGGATGGATCCTCATTAAAGGGAGAAAGAGGTGAGAGGTGAAGCACAGAAAGAGCACCCAGTGTACTAATGACAGGTCAGTGGCAGTGCATTTTGCAGGGCTGGGCATAGAGCACAGTCTATAAACTCCTTGCCTAGTGCTTCTCAGGCCCCATCACAGCCAAATCACACATTTTCATACAATTTGCATTCCTTCAACTTTTTTCCTCCAGCCCTATTTTACAGGCCTATTTCACACCAGCATCCTCCTGAGAGGAGCTCTGCATTGATAGCAATAGCAATCTGCAGCACATCATCCCTGATCAGAATCACCTGCTGAACATACATACAGTGTAGTAGTATACAGTATAATATAAAATACTGAGGAGAAACTGCTGCAGCACTTCCCTAGGTATTGTCCAACTGGTGAGCCCAGTAGGATTGATGCTTGCAGTGGTCTTGCACCTTGTACATTGTCAGTGTCTGTGATAGCACGTGACTCCTGCTATCAGCTAAAACAAAGCAAACCACTTAGAGACAGGTCAGGGGTTTTGAAGAACATCGTTTGCACATCTTCTTGCATGGTCCCCCAGCCCCAGCTGGAAGCACAACAGAGAGGAATCTCACTCTGGGCTGGGAAGTTAGATGTTTGCTGCTTTTCTTCTGTCCATTTAGACAGCCAGGGTTTGCACATTGAGGCAGCTCACAGGTCACAGCTATGCTCTGTTGTCAGAGTTGCTGCTGACAAATTTATCAGTTCACAAAGGGACAGCTGTTGCCATTGGGGATCCAATGCTCCTCTCCTCAAAATGCTACTTTGTGGGGAGTGAAGGCAACAACCTGGTAGAGCCATGATGTCACAGAGGTGCTCCTGCAGGTAAGGCAGGTTTTCAGGAGGTTTCTTGCCCTTTCCAGCATCCCATTCTCCTCCTTCCCTGCAACAGCATGCAGAAGGAGACTTCTGCCTTTGGAGACCTTCTGCTTTTGCTGTACCTTGGTGAGTTCAGATGAATCTTCTGGCCTCAGTGCTCCACACGGTGACTAACTGCTGGGCTGCTGCCTGCATTGGCACACAGCCACCATCTGCATGATTCAGGGCTCTGAGAGACAGAGTAAAGAGCATGCAGGGTGAGTGAGCACATGGATGGTATCTCAAACTCCAGTGATGAGTAAATTATTCCTTTTCTGTGAGTGCTTAAAAGGACTGGGACTACACCAACCAGTACTTCTTTTGAAGACCGCCTGGAGGTGATTCTCAGGGTCTGCAAGAGAAAAATTATGTAGGAAAGTACTTGGTGCCCTCATGATGACTGACAGAAAGAAGTCATGGAAAGAGCTCTACTCCTCCTCAGTAGAAGTCCAGAAAAAGTATCCAGGCTTTAAAGCATCCCCAAATCAAGCTCTAACCCAAACTGATCCTTGGCTCACTTAGCAAAGAGGCACTTGGTGCCAAAAGGCAATTTGGTCATAAAAGCAATACTCACTTCAGACTCCAGCATCACAGTAAACAGTCATCTAAGCTGCTGTTATGTGGCTCTAAACAGTTCTTTCCCAAGATGCTGGATTCCTTGGGGCCTTTGTCCTTTAATCTAAGCAAAAATTGGACTTCTTTGTGGTTAATGTTTCTACAAAGAAGGAAAGTATACATCCTTAGCACTCTGGAAGTTCTTGATATGTTAGGTGTGCCCCAGTGTGTCTAGGGTCTTTAAGGAAGCTGACAAGTGCTGCAGGCAATGACTGGTCTCTTTTGTCATAGGGATAGTGAACTTCCCTTCTAGGGTGGATCAGATTTTCCCTTGTTGCTCCACTCTTTTCACATCTGAAAAATCTGACTAGGACTCCTCACCAGACCTGGAATGTCTCTGAAGCCCTACGTCCTGGGAGAGCTAGTGGCATCTCCTCATATCAGATGAATTTAAGTGTCATCCAGCTTTGGCTGCTTGGATCAGCCAAAGGATGAGATCTGACTTGCAGCTTACCTGATTAATAGCTTTATCTTACTAGGTAGCTCTAAAACTTGAAAGGGAAACATTGGCATTTGCATGTCTCTTGCCTTTAGCAAGGATTTAACTTCTGCTTGTGGAGTTTTCTGATGTTTTTTCCTTTCTCTCACAATCCCAGGAGGTGGCATGCACTTGCAGTAGTAGTAGAGAAGCATTTCTTTCTGCTGATCTCTCTGTTCCTTGTTTAATTGGGGTACATATCCTACATGACAGTGGCTCCTCTAATTTAATGGTCTCTAGCAGAAAGTGGGAAAAAGGTTCATAAGAATGTGTCTCAGAGACCCACTTTTCATCAGACATATCACAAAGCCATCAAAGTCCAGGGCTGTGGCCTGCATTTGCCTGCATCCAGAGGTGATGCTGTCAGGCAGTGCTATTCCTAGCTGGTGCATCCCTCCCAGCACAGGAGAGAGCCTGGCTCTCCATATCACCACCAGTCTGATGCTGCTCCTGCAGCATCACTATTGGTGCTGAAATCAAGGACACAGCTTCCAGGGTGAATGGAAACAGGACACTTGTCATGTTGTTATATGAAATATGTAGTATACTAAATTACATCATTCTATTACTGTTCTTTATTCATCTTGTGAAGCTTAGTCCCTCAAAGGACAATTATGATGCAGACTGCATACTATAAATATACATGCAAAAAGACCACAGGTCTCCTTGGGAAGAGGAGTTTGAGCTATAATTGCTTATTCTCTCCTGGTTTTCCCACAGCTTTCATGCCATAATTTCTTCCTCTGATTTTTTTGGACATCATCAAAGACATTGCTTCACTATCCACCATTGTCTATCCATGTTTTTCCTGTTATTGATTGACTCTAGGTTACTTGAGATCAGGATGGTTTCTCACAGTGGGAGCACACATACCACATCTAATAGTGCTACCTGCAGCTACTTTCTGATACCTGCAGCTCAGGAACATGCACCCAGATTAGCTTCTTCTTAGGAAAGCCCCGTGCAAAGGAGCAGAGCCAGAGCAGCTGGAAGCTCATTGGAAGTGACAAACACCACTTCAGAGGCTCACACTGCTCCAGAGTACGGATCAGGCTCAACCAGCTTAGGATCCTACCCCAATACAACCTCTGGTCTCATCTACTGAGGTCCTGCCCAGGTGGTGAAGGAGCCTTTTTTCCTGCTGCAATAGTTCACAAGCACCCAGTTGGTCCCACCACAGGAGTGTCCATCATCTACTTGTTCAGGATGGCTCTTTGCCATCCCTCCTTCCATGCAACACAGGGCTTGGGGTCTTGCCTCCAAGGACAGTTTCCCTTCACCCTACCTGATGCTGTGAAGTGGGTTCAGCTCCTTCTTCACCTGGAGGTTCAACAGTTTGACTGTAACATAATCCTGGCAGAGGTGTGTGGATCATCCCTGTAGAGTTCCCAACCAGCTCCTAGGATACCGTGGCCTTGCCAGAGCAAATCTGTATCAGGCCAACCTGCCTGGGACTTTCTGACATTAAGCTATCTTGAACTACAGTTTAAATTAATTGATTTTTTTTAAACCCCGAAGTTTCAGAAAGTAACTCTTATTCTTGGAGTTAAGTATGGGGAAGGGAACAACAGCTCATCTCACAGCTGTTTCTCAATCTGTTTTAGTTTCAAGACAGTGTTTGTGTCCCCTCTCAAGCCCTCCTCACTCCCCTTATGCAAAGTGAGCTGGGTGTCACCCCCAGGATGAAGAAGAACAGCTCTAACAAGAGCTGCTCACCCCCCTCCTTCTCTCCCCATGCCAGGAGCATGAGTGGGACAGCCCTTCTCCCTCCCTGCCTGCTCTGCCCCAAGGAAAGTGTGCAGGACAGCCAGTGAACTGGGGAGGGATTTTGCCCCATGGAAGCAAAGAGTCCTCAGAGCAGCTGCCATTCCTCAGGTCTCTACCAGTCCTGCTTTAGCCCAGCTGGAAAGGCACTGAGTTCACTCAGAGGGATGTAATGAGAGCTGACAACTGTTTCATACTCACACATGGAGATTATGCAGTCTGGGAATTTTGTATCCAGCCCCTGATACCCACCTGGCTCCTGGCTGTGGACAAGGCCATCTACTTTGCAGGAGGGACTCTGTGTGCACAGAGAGCCCCCAGTGCCTGGGGGCTGTGACCAAGCCATCAGTTGCCATTAATACCCATTGGTCACCCACAGCCAGCAGCCCTGAATCAGCTCCTTGGAGGATTTTTCTTTCTCTTCCTGGAATGTATAACCTAACTCTAAGCTGAAAGAACTGCATTTTACCGCTTAAACAGAGGATAAAATGGGTGTCCTAGGGTGACTGTATGATGCTTCTATCCCCAAATCGTCTGTTCTGTCTGTGTTAGATATTGTGTTCTGTAGCTTTAAGACTGGTTCCTAGAGCGAAGGGGGAGAAAAGAGAAGCGCAGAGTTTTTTGTTTTAGAGAAGCAGCTCCTCCTTCCAGCTCCTGGACTGTTTGTCTGAAGCACGGACAGGTGGCGGTCAGAGTTTGGTTTTTTTGGCTTTCAGTTAGTTTTAGCTAGCTAGGGCAGAGAAGTTCCCTGGACTGGGGGGATCCACGAGAGAGAGAGCACCGGGGAGTCCACACCTGGGCCACCAGGCCCAAGCCGGCATCTTCCAGCGCTGGAAAGAACTGATAAGGCTGAAGCGAGCCAGGCTCCCACGGCAAGGACTCTCTCTCAATTTTGCCAGGTTTTATTGTTTCATATTATTAATTTCTAGGTTTGTAAGCACTTTCTTTTTGTTAAATAAATAGTTTTTTCCATTCATCTCTAAGGAGGTTTTTTCCCAAACCAGTAGGGGGGAGGGGCAGTTCCAGCTTGCTTTCCAGAGAGAGACCCCCATTCGGGAGGTTTCCTCCCAGATTTTGCCCTAAACCGGGACAATGGGTTAGGTTATTGCTAAACATCAGATCTGTTTCTGTAACAGAAGCAGAAGCCAAGGACATTGTCACTGATGGACTATAAATTACAAGGGTCCATATTCAGTCAGGTAAGTTCCACCTGAGGGCACTGCAGTTCATATATCTATCATTCATAGTAAACAGTTCTAGCGAGCAAATTCAGCCCAACACCTGCTTCTGTTTTATTTTAAGTTTTGAAAATTACAAAATTATTCATGCACCTGCATTAAACATGTTTAGTTGCTTAAATGAATTGCAGCAGCATTGTATATTTAAACTTCAAAAAAAGAGAGAATTTTATACAGTGTTAAAAAGATGAATCATTATCGTTTTGTCTGGATTTTATTTCAGCTTGCTCTGCTCACATTCTTGAAGATACTAAAAGAGATGGCAGGGTTAAACATAGATCTGTAAGAAGTCATCCTCCTAGTGAATTTTCTGAATCATTAAGGTTGGAAAAGACCTCCAAAATCAAGTCCAGCCTTTGCCCAAACACCATCATCCAAATAACCACAGCACTAAGTACCATGTCCAGTCATTTCCTGGGCACTTCCATGGTTGGTGACTCCACCACCTCCCTGGGTAATCTGTTCCAGGGCCTGACCACCCTTTGGAAAATTTGTCCCTGATGTTCAACCTGAACATCCCCTGGCACAACTTGAGGACATTTCCCCTTGTCTTGTCCCTGGTTGCCTGGGAGAAATGACTGATCCCTACTTGGCTACAACCTCATTTCAGAGAGCAATAAGGCCTCTCCTGAGTCTCCTTTTCTCCAAGCTAAAGGAAGTCTTCAGGCATGTGACATTCACTAGGAAAGTGAATGTGGTCCTAAACTGCTAAGGGAAGTGAGGTGAAACTGCACAAGAGGAAACAGACTGTTAGGGAGATATCCTTCTGCCTAACGAATCTCTGTTACATGCTGGTAGTCCCAGCCATTAAGGAGAACATTTAAAACTCATCACGAGAACATTAGAAAATTCACATCTGAAAGCAATAGAGGCCTGGGGAAGAGATCATCAGCATAATTATTGTTTCTGTTCTCCTGGGTTTTGCACTCACTGACATGCTTTGGGAACGCAATTAAGATCTTTCCCACCTATAACTCACACAGTTCTGTGAGGTTTCTCTAGAGCTCTTTAAAACTGAACTTGCAGGGAAGTGGGATTCCAGAAAAACATCTGAATGCTGCAAGGCAGTTCTGCTCTGTGGGATTTAAACTTATTTTGCCCCATGTGAGAAACTTGACTGGGTGACAACTGTGGCATTCTTTTTGTCAGCATAAAAAAATGATTTGACTGTTCACTGTGTATTTTCCAGGTCTGTGAAAGCTTTTGGGGATTATGCTGCAGGAAAGATTTAGTTATGTTTCTATGGAAACGATAACACTTATATAAAAGCCTGCTTAACAAGCAAGAGTGTGACACTGTATCTCATTCAAGGTGAGCCACCTCTGAGGTAACTCATTGATAAACTTCCAGCTGGGTTTGAAAGTCCAGGAGGACACCAGTGGATTTCTTACACCTCTAATAAGAGTGAGACTCAGCAGGTACTGCTGGATAACTACTTAGCACTGTAGCATGGTGTTATAATCTCACATGGAAAGCTGCAGTCATTTGGTTGGACTTGAAAGGAACTTTTTTCATCAGATTGTTTATACAGTAATTATTCCTAAGTTTATGTCTTTCTTACTTATCCCCTACTTCAGAGATGTGCAACTTCACTATCTTCAGCATGACCCAGAGGAGAAACTCAGTTATTTTTTCCATAAAACACTGATTTGTTCCCACATATTTGAGAAAACCTAGACATAGAAGTAATATTTTCTTCATTTAAAGTACCACTTTTCCTGAGATGAAAGTCTCTTTTAAAATTAGAAAATCTTTGTCCCCTGGACACTGCTCTTCCCAGCAAGCACACTGAAGTTGCTGTCACAGTGAAGTACAAACATTGTAGTTAGCAGGAGACAGGATTTATTTTTGTCTTTTATTCTCAGAAAAAAACATGTTCAAATCAACTTTTAGAATCTATTTCATGTTTTCAATTGACAGCACTTCTAGCCATGTTGTGGATTCTATAGCAATAAACTAGAATTACTAAAGGTGGTCTTATTTGATAAGTGGCAAAAGCTGAGACAGAAACTTGCTTTCTAAATTAGTTCTGGTTATCTCATATAAAAAAAAACTATAAAAAGTTTGCTGACATAAAAAACATTGCTGGCACAAGGATTGAAGGGCATTGTAGAGACAACATCAGATTGGGGAATTAATTTTTTAATCTACTACCACTACTTGCAAAAGTGAAATTGGTTAAACTATCTTTGAATGCATGAAGAGACTCCTTTAGGGAAAGAGTGGTCCTTTCTGGACTTCAATGAAGCCAGTTATGTACAGTCTTGTCTGTGGACTTCTAAGTCATTCATGGACACTGCAGAATGCTTCCCTGAAATGACTCACACAGTAACCTGACTTCTCATACTGTTCTGCTCCCTCTGAAAATGTTTTTTCACAAACTGAGTTAATAAACTCCTGCACATGTTCTTGTAGCACTGTCACTTTTTTCCTTTTCCACAAAGCACCAAAGAGGTCATTTGTTCCATTTTGCTGGTTTATGTTCTTTAAGAAATGCACCAAACTACCACTTCCCCTTTGCTACTGTTGAACTGGTTTTGAGTGATGAAAAAGAAATCTCTGTTGGAGATTTCAAAAAAGCCTCTCTGTTGGAGAGGCCCAGCTGCTAATGGAGCCAAAGGGAGCCAGCAAGGTGTTGCCAAAGCCACCAAGCCTTAGCAAGCACTACTGAGTCAGTCTGTGTTGTAAGGGGTTATGAGGTGACTGATGTCTACCAAGTTTTTCTCCAGTAGAACATGGAAAGCTCAGGAAACACACACCAAATGCAAAAGTCTGTAAGAAAGACTCTACATTATCTGTCCAAGAGCAATATGTTTTCTATATATCTGGTGTTGCTGCCTTGCAGCTAATCATGTTTATACATTGCCAGACAGCTCATTTGTTTCCCTCAGCTTTCACTGAGCCAGCTACTCCTTCTTCCTGCCAGGACAACAGCTTCTAACATTACTTGCTGGAGCCTGGACTACCTTGGATAGGCTCCCTTTCTGCAGAGATGAAGACAGAGCAGGCAGGTACAAACCATAAAACAGCAATTCCTCAGACAAAAAGTAAGTGTTCAAACACAATACCATAGATATTCAGTCCTGAAGGACAAAGGCATGCCCACAGGCTCAGTGTTATGGGGAAGCATGGAATCCAGAATTCAATCCTTCATGAATCACCTCTCCAGAGTCCTGATTTTTTTTTCTTTTCATGACCAATAGGTTAATGTTCTCTGCTCTTCACATTCTGTAACAACATTTCCAAATAATGATACTCAGAAAATTAAAAACAAAATGTTTTTAGTTGTTTCTTCATTGGCAATCACACTAGTTAATTAGGGTTGGTTTTATGGGGTTGAAAAACTTGCCAATTAACTTGCTAACAGGTTGAGCATGAGCTGCATGGTGCACTCATCCTGTATGGTATTATCAATGATATGTAACTTAAAGCATCTTCAGGTGTTTCCTCTGCATCTCACAACAACTAACAGCTTAAGCTTCAGAGCACTTTTGATGGATGGAATATCTATCTTCCTTGTGCAACAGGAACATTATGGCCATAAAGGCTAGGATTTCTACGGTCATCTTTCTCAGAGGCAGGCTCAGAGCCTGGTTCACTGCAGCACCACTAACAGCAGTTCTGGTCTTGGTCTGATTCACTCCTATTCAATAGAATTGGCTTTTTAAAAACACTTTGGGAAAGCTCCAGGCCTGCTGCTTCTGCCAGTCTCCCTGGGAGCTGTGCCACATATGCATGGATCAGTGGAAAACTCCTCCTTGCCTTCCCCAAGCCTACTCATGCTCCAGATCCAAAATTGCCACATTATCAGCAGATTCAGGGATAATTCTTGATTGGCCCTCAGTATTGCCACCAGTCCCACCAACATTCCACAGGAACTGTGTGTTAGCTCTTTGGCAACATATTCCTGACTCTTAGATGTGCCAGAGACACACAGTCACTTTTTTAAGTCATGCAAATATACTACACACAGATTCCAGCTATGCACATTTTCAGCCACACCAGCTCCAGCACACTTAGATGATGGTTTTATACCTTCATTTCTGTTGGAAGAGTGATTCATCCACTCTGAGTGAAGTAAATGCCTGAGACCTACTTCCTAGTTTGTGTATGGCCCATGTTTTGCAAAGTGGACCATCAGAGGAGACCCAGCTGGTCCATCAATATTCAGATGATTAAAAAATAGCCATTTGACTTTTAAGTTGCTGATAAGTACATGAGAAAGTATGTGAAGAGGAGGTGGTGTTCTATTTTCCAAACCTTCCTTGGAACAGCTGTCATTTGGAGTGTCTATTCACACTCTGCAAAGAAACTGTGTTACACCTGGCACAACAGGAAAGCATAGAAGGTCAGTTCTGTTGGCACTGTGAATAGTTCTTCCCACAGTAAAACCTCAAAATTTAAGTGAATCATTCATTTGCAAAGAAAGAGCAGATGTTCAGAGTCTTCCAGCCTGAATTACCCTCTGGAGAGGGAATGTGCAATATGAACTACAAGTTTTCTATCATCTACGTTTGCAAGTGCATACACATATATAAGAAAACAGGTACTGCTTCTTGAACAAGTCACTCAAAAGAAATGAACTTCAAGCACTTCAGCTCAGTGGCATTGGTCATTCCAAAAATTAACTCTCTTAGAAACCTTCTCTATATGGAGATGATTAATTACCTGACCTTTTTCCCCCATAATTGGCTGCACACACAGCTCAGTATATCTTTCCAAAAAACACAACTTATTCACATGCTAAAACAAAAGCACTTGAAATGTCCTGTTGTGAGATATGCTGGTGACACTGATCACACAGTGTTACAGATGATGGTTTTTGCTTGTCCTGTGTGTTCTGGTGGAAGGTGATCAGTAGTTGCCCTCTGAAACTTCTGTAAAGTGCATGGGGCCACCTCTGCCTCAGCAAGGAGATTCCCCAGGCTTTGGAAAATTATGCAGATAATCATGTCACCATGACTCCTGCTCACCTTCATCAAATTAAGCCTGTTTTGCTTAGATCAGTGCAGCTATTTTTACTTTTATGTCCTCAGATATTGCCTCACTAATTATACTGGATGTCAGTGTGCAAGCTGAAATTATTCCTGTTTCACAGGAAAATGAAATCCAAGAAACTAGATGCAAACTAAAATATGTCCTCTTGTGGGGCCTGCAAACAATCATTTTGGGAGTTAAGATTCATTGTGGATGCTGCTAACTCCAGTTAACTGGGATAGTGTCAGAATTTAGTTTTAGTTTAGTTTGGTTCACCTTGTTTAAAAAAGGTTGCAGTTTTAAGGTTGTTTGGTTTTGTTGGGTTTTTTGGGGGGGAAGGGGAGTTTGTTTTGCTGTTTTTTTGGCTAATTACTAGATATGGGGGATTTATCTGTTTATAGAGAGCTGAATATATGATAAATAAGGATTTTTTGAGAAATTCCCAAATTGAGATGGAAGTTACAAAACGGTTCCTTGAAGCTAATAATCAGTATTTCAAGTGATGACTAGGTGGTTTTACAAAATAAGCATTTCTTTAATAAAGCATTTGCACACTTAAAATGTCTGCAATCAAGAGGAGGACAGAAACCAGTTAAAGGATCATTTAGAAATACCGAATGTTAAGAAATAAGTCAAATCCTGAGATTAAACAAATAAGAAGTATGAAAATTTGCTGCAGAAAGTCTGACTGGAAATTTTCTTTTTTTTCTTTTTTTTTTTTTTTACTAAAATCATTCAAATGCAGTAATTTTTCTGAGATTCTTCTTGCACTATGGAAGCTTTGCTGAAGTGCTTCAATGGAAGAAAATGCAGTTATTATTCGAGCACTTTTTGAGTTAAACAACAGTAAGAAAAATTTGTATGCCTGAAGAGTCAGAGTGGTGATGGCTACTATGTATGGGGTAAGGAGAGGATGTGAACTGGCAGAAGGAACCTCCACCATCAGCGCTGTGCAGCTCCATGTGGTTGTGGTCCTGGACACGGCATCCCACAGTCCAACCCCAGCAGTCACCTGGAGAATGCCAACATCATGCCCCTACCTTTTTTCAAGCACACAAAGATGCATAATGCATTGCTTTGAGGCAATAGCAACAGCTACACTTCCTCAGAGGTGCTCAAAGAGGCAGCAAGTCTTCTCAAACACTTGCCAGAGAGGCTTGGTGGCTTGATAGAGCATGGTAATGATCTCCAAACATTCTTTTTCTCTGAACTGAGAGTACATTCTTTACATCTAGCACATCAAGACAAGGTAATAACTTCCAGTTTACCCAGCAAACTGGAGCATAAAAAAAGAGTGAATGACACAGAGTTTATTTTTAGTTTGGATTTTCCCCCACTCTATTTAAATCATGAAGCCCAGAGGCAAACAAAATCCAAGTCCCATGGAAATGTTTTGCACCAGCAGCCAGGTGAGCCAGCAGAACACAAAGCAGCAGCAAAGGGGGCCTGGGGAGCTACCACCCACCCAGGTGGTTCAGTGACCACACAGATGAATGCACAGTGTAAACACACTTTCTAGCCCTGTTTCCTAGGCCAGGAGCTCAGGCAGGAGCTCACAGATTGCTTGCACAAAGCATGTACAAATCTTGAGGCAACTCAAGCTAAGAGTGGGCAACGACAGCAAACCTTTGGTGCTCCTCATGAGCCCACTCAAACTTCTGTTCCACCCTGTTTGTCTCCCGTTACTCATTTTGGCTTTGGTCAGAAACTCCAGATAGACCCAAATACACATTCTTCCCTGTTTGTCATATCAACAGATCAAGTATTACTTCAAATAAGGGAAAAATGGTCAGACCTTGCCAGAATGGACAGAAACTTGCCAGTCAGAGAAAAAGGAAGTTGATAAATCTGTCAGCTCTGAACAATTGCTAGAGACTGAGCATTTTCACAGCAGTGTACCAGCAGTACATGATGCAGTGATTTGGCTATGCTAACATAGCAGTAGCTGTAAAAGACATCATCATCAAAGGCATTGGCCAGAACAGCAACATGCAAGCAATCAAAACATCATGGGCATGTCCCAGGACAAAGCTAGAGCAAAGCTTTACTGATACTTCACTGGCTGTGGGGTATGGGATCTGTAGGCAGTGATGAGCAAGAGGTCATTTACAGCAGAAGAACTTCACATTGTTGAGGGCTGTGTCATCCTGAAGTCCCTGGGGGGGCTCTACCTTGGTCTGGAGACCACATATCTTGCAGCTGTTGGTCCATGGGCCAAAGCTGCCCCAGGACAGCCCATCACCTACCAGCACAGCTTCATCTGAGCATCTGAACTGAATGTTGTTGGCTGCTGTGTCATCACCTGCTCTTTGGGACTTCTCTGTTCTCAGTGAAAAGGCGATCAGGTAGCCTCCAGGGCAAACTTGGAAGCTGGTCCAGGAACCCCACCTGACAAAAGAGAAAATGGAAAAATGTCTGGGCTCTGTGAGCTATTGGAAAATGCTCCTTCTCTTTGTCATGCTTCTCTGAAGCTTAATACTTCCATGACACAGCATGCTGCTGCAGACTGGGGCCCCTTATTTTCTCCTTTTGTTTTTCCTTGCCTTCCAAAGATGTACTTTTCTCATCAGAAAACCACCAGGAAGTCTGAGATTGGATTGTTATGGTTCTGGTGGAAACTCTGAGGGCAGCCTGAGCACATGTTTTATGAGGCATCCCTGACGTGTGACAGGTACACACCAGGCAGTGGGAGAGCAGCCAGAGGTGCAGTACTGTTCCCTGCAGCATGGCCAGGGCTTGGACCAGGCAGCTTCTAAATGTATGGTTAGAAACCCTTCCAAAGAAAGACTCTAACCCTGGGACCGTTCTTTAGGTGTTCACAGTGTCCTGCAGAAAATCCAAGAGCAAACAAAAAGTGGTAAAGTGAGGTAGCCGTGTTTAATAACCCTCAAAATTAATGAACAACAACCCCTAACCCCTTGCTTTAATTCACTGTACCACAGCACTGTGTACACAGCAAGTCAGAGAGAAGAGAACCCTGCAAACAGTGACACCCATGGGTGTTTTGTGAGCTGGTGCAAGACAAACAGGAGAGAAACCATGGTGTCACTTACTCTCCCACCAAGGACTCAATGGTTATTGAGTCATCCTGACAGTGCAGGCGTATGCCATTCAGAGCAGTGTCATCTCTTCCAAACTGGTCAGGCTCCACCTGCAACGGAGGTCACACAGGGACAGAGGTAAAGGCAAGGGGCAAAGGAGCCAGGAAAAGTCCTTCACATGCCTGTCCTAAACAGCCCCCACCTCCTTTCTGTAATGGGAAAGAGAAAATGTCTTGGGAAGCACATCAGAAAAGGTTTCCCTTAGGTGGGAAACCACCTACCCCTTGTAACATGTTATTTGTGTTTTCTAACTCTTTCTGACCCAAGAGTCAGAGGCAGAGTCTCAGGAGAGTCACTGGTGGTGGATGCCTCTCTTCCCAAATCCAGATTTTTGCACCCCAGCCACATGCAGACCTTTCTGGTGTAGCTACACTGGCAAGACTTACCAGAAGACTCCCAGTTTTATGTACTAGAGTATCTAGTACATACTAGGGTATCTAGTATATACTAGAGTATCATGCTCAACAGAGGAAAGCTGCAGAACAGGAGATGGTAGGGAATGGAGGGAATGTTACCTTCAGTGCAAATCCATTGGCATAGCCACGATGGCAAAACTGCCGGCTGCCCCACCTGCCCCAGTGGCCTCCGTTGGGCACAGTGAGGACAGAGGTGTACTCACGCACCCCTGTGCCTGGGGGGCAGAGGAGGAGCAGGATGAGTGCAGCTGGCACGGGGAACTTCATCTCTCGTGCTCTGCATCTGCTGAAGGAGGGCTGATGTATGGGCTGGGGAATTTATACCCTCCCAAGGCTGCTTGCCTTTCCCTACATTCAGTTGACAAGCACCATTGGAACAAGGGTTTCCACTCAGCTGACACGGCACTTGCTGACCTGCTCACAGTGCCCCTGAGGAGATCCTCTGGGAGCTCACAGCAGATACTGTGGCCATAGGTGTGTCCACCATCACTGAAGGGCTGTGGGAACACCTACGTGCACCTTGCAGTGCTCCTGGTAGAAGCTTAAAATCACTTTATGCTTATGGCTACACAGATATCTGGCCATGGGAATGTTTGCCTTCTGAGAATAACAGCCATAACCATTTTACCTATGGCTGTTTGGCAAGGAAGGTCAAACTGGATGAGGAAACATAAAGCACCTGGTGTGGAACAACAAGTAAACTCAAGCCCTGTGTCTCCCAATACCTTCTGTCAAATAGGATTCCTGGGAATCTCAAAAAATTAGGTAATTTATGGTTTTAATATCCTCTTTTCAACAGCGTTTTTTATGTCAAATAAAAACTGTATGCTTTGATTTGCAGCAAGCTTAACCAAAGTCAGATATGCTGGGAAGCCCACAGTGATTCTCAGTGTGCCACTGGGGACAAAGTTGAAAGGCAGCATTTCCACAAAGGTGATACTGAGTCTGAGGGCACAGCCTTTGAGGATGTCACCATGCAGAGAGAGGTGAATTTGAAACCCTGGAGTTGAGATTCTCTTAACATAGAGTTAACAATTGCTTTGGAGGGCCCTTGGTTAGTCTTGTAGCATCTGGCAGAAGCTTTTTCTCAGCTCAGTAGGCAAAGAAGAGAGGATACATTTTAGACAAGTATCTTGATCCTCAGGATATTAAAGCAAGATGAGGTGCCAAACCTTGAACTAACAGAAGACAAAGAATTTCCCTCTTCTAGGCTTCTCTTCCAGTTCCTGTTCTGCACTGTCTGTTCCTGTCCCACTAAAAGGTGATGTTGTTTTTCCTACTCCTGGCTCTGCATTCCCCTTACACTTGTTAGTGATCTGTACAAGTGGCACTATATGTAAATTAGGATGATGGGAAGTTGAACGATCCTTTTAGTGAAAGGCACTAGAAAAGAACAGCACATGATGAAAGCACAACCTGTTTTCCTTTTTAGATTAGAACTTTTGTTTTACTTCTCCAAAGGGATGTCAAAATCCAGAGGAGATGTGTTTTCCCCCAGAAGGACTGTGCAATCACATCTGGCAAACCAGGTGTGTTTGTTCAGGCAAGGTCACCCAGTGGTAGCCAAGGACACTCAGACCTGCCCTTGGCAGTAAATGGATGGAAAGGAGCAGAAGAAGTCAGAAAGAAATGGCTGGAACCTGGTTAAGGCTACAAAAGGAGCAGGATTCCCCTATTCATTTCTCCTTTGCTGGCCCAAAACCACCAACCTTGATCACTTCACAGCCATGAGAGTCTTGCCTTTTCTCATCCCCAGAGGAGTATCCTAGGGCACAGTGAGACCATAGTGTACAGGGGAGTGGGATGAGGCTGGAGGTGAGGGCACCTTCAGGCCATGAGAAATTACTCAATTCACAATTCCAGGGGAAAACTCAAACCCAAGAGGAGAACTATTAGAGCACTATTAGTCCAGGACCTGGGAAGTACCATTTCCCAAACAGCTGGTAACCTGGGCTGCCAAATGTGAGATGCCTTGGACTTGATTTTACAGTACATCACTTAGATAGCACTAAATATGCGCAGAGCAGACACTGATTTTGCTACCACGTAACAATGCCAGTTTTGCTTGGATGCCTCAAGTTTCCAAAGATCAGCTTATACAGACTACCAAAAAAAGCCTACAATGGTGAGATCCGGATCTCTTACTGACACACTCACTCTGCTTTCTTGCTCCCTCTCTTGTATTTTAATATCCTTGAAAATGTCAGAAGAGTTTTAAAGAAAATTGGAAAACTGATGAATTTGATTAATGAAACATGACTACAGTAAAATGATGATGATACAGGATATTTCATCCTTTCATTATTCATCCAGTTTAATACAATTATTCTTGCAGCTAGAGGAGCATAAAATTTTGCCACTACTTTTCAGCTTTTATAAAAACCTTTTTTTCCATAAATAGATTAATATAATTATTCTAAAATCAGTATACTACTTTTATAAAATGATTATTGTGATGTTATGATATTTAAAATCTATATGGAACATGGAAAAAAAGCTGTCTATAAGATACGGAAACATATACCATACGAAATTTGCTTGTTTTATGATGTTATTGACAAAATTAGGTATTAGCTAAATTAATTAATTTCTGATTTTTACATCTGAAAACACCTCACATTTAGCAATACAAATTTTGTTTGACAGTAATGTGTTGTCTTTCTCATACTCATGCAAAACTTCCACTGCCCCAAGGATGGAGATCGTTTGAGATGTTGGACTCTTCTGAGTGAGCTGTAGAAAGGGTTGAAGGCAGCTCAGGAACTCCAAACAGGAGGGGAAGTAAAGAGCATTCCCTAAAAGAGAAGTCAATAAACATGGGGTGATGGTTTTGACTGAATGACTGTGTGCTTCTGCATGCTCTAGGCCATTTTACACTCCTCCCACACTGTCACTAAGGCACTGTTGCCACCCATCAGCTCTCAGTAGCCACGTTCCTCAGCAGCTCTAATGCCAAACCTGACCATTACAATTGGGCATAAATCCATTGTCAATCACACAGCCTGCCTCTGCCAAACCTTCCTCACCTGCAGCTTGGGATGTAGATAAGACACTCCACAGCAAACTGCGAATCCTGCAAAAGACACACTATCTCATGGAAATGGTAAATCAGCACACCCAGAAATCACAACCAGTGCCAAAAAAATGTGAAGGGGCAATAAAGAATCTATTCTATTCTATGAGAATATGAATAAGCAAAGGGTTGCATTATTTAGAAAGAAGAGGTGAGATTCTGAATGAACACAGACATCTACAGTGCAGATGTCTCCATCTGAAGTGATTGCAGTGGGCTCCCTTCACAGCTGCTGAGAGAAACAACTTGATGCCAATAAAGAGGAGCAGATATTTCCACATGAACCTCTCCCTAAAATCATCTCCTTGTCACTGCTGACTACAGGGAGGCATGATCCCATCTGAACTAGTCTTGTAATCTCAGACTCTGTTTAGGCTTTTTCAGGCTAAAAATGGTAGTGTTGAATGAGAATTAGTTTTCAGTAATATAAGCAAATGTTTAAGAGAAAATGAGCAATCAAATCATGTGCTATCTGGTCCTCATTTTCTCATTTGCTAAATTGACTCAGATTAATAGTAAATTGAATGGCAGGAAAAAATATAAGTGAGAGACATCAGAAATGAGACAAGAGCTGGTATTTTCTACATGCACAAACACAGAGAGAAGCTTTAAAGCAAATAACATAAGTATAGCCATTTCTCAGATGTAGGAGGAGATAATTTTGCATTAGTGATGGGATGCAAAGATGACCTACATGTAGAGGTGGTGCTCCCCTTGTTGTGAAGTTCTTTTCATGGTTTCCCACTTGCCCACAACCCCCAGCTTTCATATAAAACTTTATCTTGAACATTTTTAGTTCTCTTATCTACTAAGCTGGGCTTACTTTATTGTTTTTAACACAGCAATTACAATCTTTACAGCTTCTGTTTTATTTCTGTGTAATTAATAGAACCAATTTCCTTCATCTATGAATCTGTATGTCTTCTCTCCCTTGCCTTATCTTTTACTTGCTCGTTTCAATTTTTGTTTACAATTACTAATAACATTTCAACATATTCTTGTGAAAACCTAATTGCCCTGTTGTGGAATTGGAATATCTTACATTCTTTCAGTTTCCAATTCCTGTCTGGAACACAGCATGCCAAAACTCTTCTTTTTTTTTTTCCTTTCTATTACATTAATTTCAGCATTACCTGCCCACAAGGGAACAGAAAACACAGAAAAGTTCCACTTGTCATTGAAATCTCATTGTGATTTCCACTTGCATATGATGGCCAGCAAGCAAATCATATATCCTCAAGAAACCTGCTGAGCAAAAAGAAAGCAGAGACCATGGCCAATATCAAAGAAATTGCTTTTCTTATGTCTCATGGTTTTTTACATCTTTTGCACTGAGACATTCACTCCTTTTTCTCATAGCTGTATTAGGGTCCAGAATTAGCAGGAAAGGAGGTTCACAAAATAAGGAACAAAAAGCAGTAGCTAAAAAAATTAGGAGTATCTGCTCAGGCAGGATTGTACAATGGCAGCTGGGGACAGAGAAAGTACTGTCTGGCTGCAGTCCAGGTGTGCTGGAAAGAGGTGGAGGGAAGCTGTGAAGAGAACACCTGGGACCTGCAGATAAAGCCAGAGCAGACAACTCAGTCCATTTCTGCCCTGGGTTCAGACACCACTGGGCAAGAACAGAAACCAAGGCATTGTCTCATTTGGTACTGATAGCTGACTCTTTCTGAAGGTCTAATCCTGCACACACTGTTTTCTAGACCTCTCATCATTTTTGCTGATCTGTTTTGGACTGTACTCTGTTGGTAAAACACTGTTTTGAACAGCATTTCAAAAGAGATCTTGTCACTGAAGCATGATAGTTTAAAGCTGGAAGTTTTCTAATTATTGATTTAGTCAAAATACCCAGGATTTTAGCAAGGGTGGTACTTGCATCTCTCATCCTTCAGAGCTGCTGCCTCAGCAGTCACTCTCCCTCAACTCTGTGAAAGTGGCTATTCTCACGTTAGTGCAACGCTTTGCACCTGTGCTTCTTTTGAATTCTATCCCAAATCCTCTAGTTCTTCATCTCCCAGGCTGATGACATCTATAAATTTAATAAGCAAACTCTGTTCTAGTGTGCAATAAAATAAAGAAAAATATCAAGTAATTTTAGACCTAGAATTGTCTCCTGTGGGACATGGCTTGATATGTGTTTTTACAGCCATATAAGGCTTTCAATACTTTTTACTATTGATTCAAATTGCTAATTAACAAAAAACCCCTGCAAAGAAATGGAGAGGCAGACCCTCCTGCAGTGCAGATTTACTGGCAGCCAGAGACCAAATGCCAATTTTACACCCACTGCAAATCTTCAACTAAAGATCACTTCACTTATGAAAACTTAAGCAACTTATTCTGAAAATTCATGGGGAAAAGTTCTCAAGAAACTTATCCTTAACCACAGCCACAGGGCTCTTCTGTCCCCTTGAAACTGAGGCTCAAAAATGCCAAGACAAAAAACCAGGTTAAGCTCTGCTGAGGGTTGGGGAAGGGAGGGAGAAAAAAAGGGAAAGAAAGAAAGAAAGAAAGAAAGAAAGAAAGAAAGAAAGAAAGAAAGAAAGAAAGAAAGAAAGAAAGAAAGAAAGAAAGAAAGAAAGAAAGAAAGAAAGAAAGAAAGAAAGAAAGAAAGAAAGAAAGAAAGAAAGAAAGAAAGAAAGAAAGAAACTGCAAAAAGCTCTGAAATTAAAGGTGAATATTTGTCGATTATTTTGATAAGTTCCCTATCATTCAAAGTTCCCTTTATTTTTTAAATAAAGGATTTTATTAACAGATCCTGAACACAGCTGAAGGGGAAGATGAAAAGAAAGGAAAGGGCATGTCTTTGGCATCAAAATGTCTGAAAATGTTTAATATGTATAAACACCTTCTTCCTACATCAAAATTTTTCTCTCCTAAGTCAATTCAGGTGTTGGTTGAAAGTACTTCAGCCATCACTCTGAGCTGCATGTTGATAAGCAAAGCAGATTACACCCTGATCTATACCCAGGGCCAGGCAATGTGATGATATGGACTATGCCTCCTATTTTGAGAAAAAGTTTTGAGGCCATTACCCATGGAAAAGAGTCCATATGCTTCCATACATTGAACTACAATCCCCTTCCAGTCCAGAGAGAAATAGAAATAAATGATGGTCATTGAGAACTACCATGTGCAGTTACTGCTGGCCACTGCAGTCTTTGCACTTGCACTTTGAGAAGACTCAAGCAAGAGTCTTTTCTCTCCCTCAAGAACTGTTTACAGGCAGTCATGCTGATCCAGGGAATTTACTGTGAAACAGACCCTGTTATCTATGGTTAGCTACCCACCTCTGGAATTCATGCTGCAAAGCCTTTAAGCACAGCATTAATGTTCTGGATTTCATTTATATTTCTAAAGTTCACCAAGCTTTAAAGAGCTTTGCTGCATTTGATTTTGCAGCACCTTAAAAGCTCAGATCTTCAATTATTAGACTTCAAATCAAGGTCCCAAAGGCCTCACCACTGGCAAGTGAAGTGATGATTTGGGAGGCAGCCCTGGTCCTGCCACAGCTCCAGCAGCTTTGCTGATGGGTTGTTCTGGGGTGTCTGTCAGGAACAGATAAATATGGGGGAAACGTTGGTTAGGCCCAGGTTAACCCAAGGTATCTTGTACCTGGGAGTAGTTTGGAGTGGAAACATGAAGGAAACATAGTTCTGCTGAGTTATGAGTAGGTATTTCTGCTGTGGTTTTGAACGTGCTGTAGGGTTGACTTCAACTCCTGCAAAACACACTGACCCAGATCCCTCTCCTCACCTCCATCACAGCTGTCAAGAGCAAGAACTGGTCACCACCTACAAACAATGGTAGCTGTTCAGGGCTTGATCCATTTTTATTTACACTCTGTTAGAACCCTGATCTAGAAAAATGCAGTTTACTTGGGGAGTTTCCATAGTGTTCTTCACTGAGGTATCCAAGGACTCCACAAACATTAGTTTCCCTTGTGAAACAAGGGAGTGACATTTCTCCATGCAATAGTCCAGGCACCAAGGTGCACAGACTAAAGAAAAAATCACCCATTCACTCTGAGTGCCAGATTTCCTTGACTATATTTTAAAGTTTTGAGTATTGCATAGGATATAACAATTCAAGGCAAAGATACAACTGCTTGTAGAAAATGCCATTCTGAGGTTGAAACCATAGTGCCTCATTGTAAACAACTCAGGTAAAAATCAGTGGTTAGGCATTCATTTATGAATAAGTGAAATAATCAACCTTGAACCACCAAGGGAGTCATGACAGAGATGTCCAAGGCAACATCCACCATCCAGACACAGGTTTAAGTCTGCAGGCCCTGTCTTGATGACCTGCCATCCCAGACTGACCATACCTAGACCCTGACTCCCTGCACCTGATCCTGGTGCCAAGATCCAGATCCCTTTGCAACATTTTCTGCTTTGTTCCTTGCCTATAAGCCTTGGAAAGGAATTGAGGAACAATTATCCCAGCATCATCAAAATTGTAGCAGTGAACATGTGTGCCACATCCTACTAGCTCATGCTCTGTGGGTGCTGTTGAGAACTCAGGGAGCAGGAAAGTCCTGAGGAGGTAGAAACAGTGCTGGAGAGACAGACAGAAGAGGCAGAGGTTTCTGTCCTGGCATCAAGGTTCTGTTTGTAAATTTAAATGTGTGTATTAAGAAAAGGTTAAATTTTTTAGCAAGTTTACTATTGTTTGGTTCCCACCAAAGCCTGCCCCTGCAGCTGATCTGTACAGGGTCTTGCCCACAGCAGTCTCCTACAGGAAACCCACCTAACGTTTTCTCTTTGCTGCCACAGGCAGGTTTCCAGTCAGCCCCAAGAGCTTCTTCTCTTGGAAGACTCATCATGACCACGCTGGGCTTGGCTTTGTTATCTCACTGCCCTAAAGAGTCTGCCTGTATACACTTGCCAGTCACGCTGGTTTTGGCAAATCCTTGAAACCCTGACACTGCTGTGTCCATCTTTTCCCCCCAGTGTTCACCCCTCATAACACACTGGACAGGGGAGAGACCCTAATGTTGAGCACAAGAGCTGAGGGAATGAATATCTGAGTGCTTGCAAGGTCCCTGCCACCTTGAGGAAGGATCTCAAGAGTAGCAGAGGGAGAGGAGAAATCAGATGGTTTCTTTTTATTCTTTTTATATGGAATCACCTGCAGGTCAAAGCCCTTTCTCAGTGTTTCTCTTCACTACTTCAGGGCTGTGTGGGCTGCACCTAAACAGGTCTGGGTGTCCCTGGTGGCTCCTGTGTCACCCTGCCTGAGCAAACACACCTGGCCATTCAGCATCTCTCTTGGGTTCTTGCTTGGTTTCTTATTTCAGGGTAAAAAAGTGAATGCCTTGATGAAAAAGTTCCCTTTCTCAGCTGTTTACTATGCTATAGTCCCTTCTGTTTTGCACTCAGATAAAACTCCTGTCCTTTTGCAGTGGGCCTTTGTATCCCAGTCCTGCTGCCTTTGGTCCCTTCCAAAACTATTTTTCTTGCAACACTTTGCTGAGCCCATCTTGTCCTCAGTATTAAATTAATTACATAAAAATACTAAATCAAACAAATAATTGGTTACTCATGATATACTAATTGATGAGTTTCCAGTACACCTGTTAGACTATTTAATTTTCTAAGCAGTTTTAAAAAGGAGCTATACCCCTCAAAAATGCACAGTGGCACCAGTAGAATTTGAATTTGTAAAATTCATGACATAAACCTCCACCATCTGAATGGAGACCACTGCTGTAGGAGAAGTAAGCTGCCAATTTAGTGTATCATTTTTTGTCTGCCTCCCTCAAGCAATAGCCTTATCACTGTTCCACAAAACTTTCCAGAAAAAACTTCTGCATTGAGTTGGGCACTGCAACTTTCCAAATGAAAAGTTTCTGCACAAATTGACATAGACTGCAAAAGCTGCAAGGTACTGAAATCAGTCTTGGAGAATCAACAGGAGGAAGTCCCAAAAGTCATTGCTGGTCAGGCTGCGCACAGCAAAAATACTTATAACTCCTTCTAGAAGATAATGTTAGCATCATGCTGAGTCCAGATATCTCACAGTTTCTTTTAAGAACTGAAATTTATTTCAGATGGAAACATAGAAAGATTTTTTTTTAAAAAAAGAAAAGCTAAGGTGTTAAATGTGGCACCTATCAGGCTTTATTTAGTGTGCACACAAAGATCTGCACTGCACATGCAACAAGCAGAAAAAACATGAGAAAAGTAAAAAAGAGAAATACACTCTACAAATAAAAAAATAAAGCCCCTTACTCTTAAATGTACCTCTCAGCAGCACCATTCTTCTGTCCCACAGTAGAGTTAAGGTGAGTTTAGGTTTAGGGCTGGGGCCCCAAGGTCCTCAGGGCTGGAGGTGCCCCTGCATCTTGTTTGGTGGAAGAGTTTGAGAGATAAAACACTATGGTCTAGATAAAGGATTCCTAGAGAGAAAATGGACTGACTATCTGTAAAGATCTGAACTTTTTCATAGTGTTGAATACTTAGAAGTAATATTAGAAAGGAAATTTTGAAACTAAGAAAATATTTGCCCTCAATAAGCCTTAAGTGTCAGGCAAAGCTAAAAAATTCAGCCATTGCACATTTTCCATCTAAGTCAGATGTATTTCTGTGCTGGTAAGAGGTAGATGCAATTTTAACAGGGAAAGCATGCTAGCCCAAGGACTTCTTATTTCCTCCAGGGAAGGAAAATGCAGCTATGCACAGCTTGCAGGGAAACTGTGCTTGCTGTGCCTCCAAGAGCTGCCTGTGTGCAATGATCCAGGTTTCGCAACCACTGAGGCATTCCTTGGCAGAAGGTTTTGTTCACCAAGTACTTAATCCTCTCTTCATTTGGACTTACCCCGGGCTTCAGAACTGCTGGAAGCCCTCACAGGGCTCCCCATTAGAGCTGCCAGGTAGTGGAGTGAGCAGAGGAAAGCTGCTGATGGAAAACGCTGCTCTCATTCTGCCCACCCAGGGACAGCCAGGACAGGGCACTGCAGACCTGCTCTGTGCCAAGGGACAATGGCCAGGCTATCATCAGGCCAGAGCTCACAGATACCAGGTCCTGCACCCAGGGCCTTGGTCTCCTTTTCTCCTGTTGCTTGGAGGGAGCAGGAGCACAGAGCACATTTTTGTCATCCCTGTTCCTAAGGAGGAGATTCTTGGGCAACCAGGGGGAAATCTCCATGATCACTTTAGTGGATACATTGGATTTGTACTACAGGTAAAAACCTTCTTCACTGCCAGTAGTGTTTTATGTCAGCTTCCCACGTCATTAACTCCCTCTGAAAACCCTTCTTGATCCCAGAACATGATTTTCTACTGTACCACCACCTGCAGTGACTGCAGCAGTTCACAGTTCCTAGGCTACAAGCCAAAAAAATATTTCATATCTAGATTTCCTCCAGAATGTCCACTTTTTCAGTAGTTTTATGCAGCTGGAATCTGGATTTCTTCCCTTCCTTGAAAATTTATGGATATTTCTCAAGAAAATCTTTCAGAAAAATAGGGCAATCCATGAAGTGATGAACCCTGTCAACCTCCCATACAAATGCCCAAGAGGTCAACCTGTGCTTCCCTCATCTTTACCTGTTCCTCCAAGTCGGATTGCACTTGGTCTTTGAAGGGCTTTGAACACTACAAATGATATCTGCACACTTCACTTGAGTAACACTTACTTTGGGGAATTTCCTCAATGCTTTGGTCATTCTGTCCATTCTTCACCCACAGTCAGGTACAGAAGAGCACAGTCCATGAGTTTCTTGACATTCAGCTCCAAGCAGGTCAGTCACAGTAGCTTCACCAGTGAGACTGATGTCTTTTTTATTTTAACTGTATCCCTACATGAAATACAGTTACAAAAATTAAAATACAAAAAAAAAATATTAAAAACACCACCACAATTTTCTCTCCAAACTGGGGCAAGTCACTGTGGAAAAATATTTTATTAACAGCATGAGTCTCTTCTGTGGCCACATCTGCACAATTTTATCATGTAATTAGGCCTTGGCTCTGGCCAGTGAGGGACCTATTAGCAAAAAGTATCTCAGACAAAAAGAAGCCCTAGTGCATAAATTAATGCAAATCAACCGTGGGCTCTTCCCTTCCGTGACACTGGGAGCTGTTATGTTCTCTGTGTTGTTGCAAGAAATGAACACTGCTGTAGCCTGGGGACAACCAGCTGATGAGAGGGGAGACAAGGGCAGGGCAGAATACAATCCAGGACTTCAGATTTAAAGCCTGGATGAGAAAGAAATACTCAGAAAACAGTCAACTTTGTGGATTGGTATTGAAACCACACCAACCATGGTGTCCTCTTGAGTGTCACCAGGAGGTAACACAGAATTCAAATGTTAGCCAGTGAAAATGCCTTCTTAGATACGTCAGGAAATGACCATGCCTTAAAACAAATTGGGGATGGCTCAAATCTCTTTAGCAGCGTAGCAAAGTTCAGCTCCAAAACCCCAACAACTCCCAAGTGGAATACACTCCACCTCTGCAGAGGAGAGCAGTGTGGATGAGTCTCAGCTGCTGCAATGACTCTGGCTGCTGCTGGTGCATTGGGGATTTGCTGTCCCTGCCCCACCACATCAGGTTTTCACTGCTGCACCAGGGGGACTCACACTGGAGACATTTTCTGGTCCCACAAAACTGTTGCAAAAAAATGAACATATTCCAAAGCACACAGTGGAAGTCTTGTTCCCTAAATCATTCATTTAAATATGTAGTCCACGCCTGGCAATAGCAGACAAGCTCAAATGGGATTGGCTCTTTAGTTTGGGGGTTTTTTTGGAAGAGAGAGTTTACTCAAGTAAACCATTGTTTCTACTGTCCTTTTCTCTGTTTTACCCATAAATGTCCTTTAACCTCCCCACCCCTTCATTAAAAAACAGCTGGTGCCAGTCTGAGAGGGTGTTTCCTAACCACAACCCAAGCCAGATCTGTGCCAGTGCTCAGGCAGGCTCACTTGGGCTCACCCAGCTCCATGAACAATGCTGTAGCTGGAGGAAAGTGCCAACTATCCCAGAAAATTGGCTCCATGGTATTCCTTTCATGTCAGTACTTAGGCAGGATTTATTTCTTTGTTTGTTTTCTTCAGTGCTGCTTGGAGGATATTTACCCTTTGCTAGGCTCACATTGCTGGTCAGGAAAAGGACTCCCCAGGCAGCAGGAATTTGATGTCCCACAGTTTCTTATCTGCAACTCTAGTCCAGCTTGTATTAATAAAAGTTGAAGATTATTTAGGACTTCCGGTCTGCAGGCCAGTTGCAGAGGGGATGGGAAATTCAGGATAGACTTACACTCATAGTAAAACATAACACATGCAATAATATGTGATTTAACAAATATTTTCATATACTTAATCTAAGAAAGACAGTATATGCTGCAATGTGTATGTGGTCCTGGCTGCTTACATTCTCTTGTAACGGTTTGTGTGAAGAGATCCCAGCTGTTCGACTGCTTTTGCTCCTGTTCTCGATGTTTTCCCAATTTTATCCTGGAAATAGAGAGAAAATAAACACTTGGTAATGATGTTTTTGGCAGCAACCTTCACCCATTTACTAGTGTGAAGCTCCCACAGGCTTCTGTCACTTGGCATTTCACACTCCCCTCTCTGAGGCACCTACGGAGGCTTGGGTGCCTGGGAGCACAGTGCTGCAGGGGCTGAGGCAAGCAGCTGAGCAAGGCCCCAGGCAAAGCTGTTCCCAGCGAGCTCACAGGCAACTCTGACATGATCCTGCATGGCTGAGGGGGAGAATTGGCACCCCCCTCCCACCCCTGTCCATTTGCTCTCACCTCCAGCAACCAATCCCTCAGCTGAGTGCCCGTGGCTGCAGAGTCCCCGTGGTGCACACGGAGCCATGCCCATGGGCACTGCCCTGCTCTCCATCAGGCTGTCCCCACTTGGGTGCCCATCAGCCCCAGGAGAAGCCACGTGCCCAGAGAGTCTCCAGAGGAGAGAGCAGCTCCTGGGGGCTCTGCCACAGCTCAGCAGCTGGAGGGCTTTTGGCTTGCAGAATTAGTCCTTTGATTAGATCAAACCCATCTGGAAAGATGTTCAGGAGGTCTTCTGGTGCATTCCTACTCCAAAGTAATCACTGTACACTAGGCACCACTGATGCATTTCTGCTCAAACTTTCCCCAAAATCCTCCAGTGGAATCTTGCAACCTCCCTAGGCTTAATTATTGTTATTAAGGGTATTCCTTGGCCAATCTTAGCCTGCTGCAGTACTCATCCCTTACTCTTTGTCTCAGACAAAGCCCAGACCATTTCCTTTCCACTTTACAGCAGTATTCTGTGTCAGGCTCTTATCCTTTGCCTCTCCTGCAGCAACTGTGAGCTGTTTGCAATGCATGGAGACTTGTCAACCTCCCTGCAGAGCCCAGGTGACTGCACTCCTAACTGTGAGAAGGTTTCTAAGTCCTTGGAGCAATGCCTATCTCCCCAGCCTACTGCCTAGATCTTCCCCTCTGAACAGGAGCTCCTGTACAGCCACCAGCTTGCCCCTTGGCCCCTTGCAGTTGCCACCCAGCCTGGTTCTACATGGCATGGAGGGAGCCCAGTGAGGAAGAAGACAGAAAAGCCTGGGGTGGACTTTCTCCCCTGAGCTCCCTGCATTGTCCTTCCCACATCCTCCCACTGCAGTACTGGCTGCAGGCCCCTGACTAAACTGCTATTCCTTCTCCCCTGTCCTCCCACAGCTCAGTTACCCCACCCCAGCTCTCAGGCTCGTTGTGCACAGATCAGGTTTTCCAGACTCCTGATCATTTTTGTTGCCTTCTGTTGGACTCTCTCCAACCGGGCCATATCCTGCTGGAAGTTCAGTGCCCTGAGTTGAGCAGAGCAGCCCCGCTGGGGGCTCACGCTTGCTGAGAAGAAAACCCACTCCATTTGTCTCATAGGCTGTAATTTGGTTCATATTTCTCAGCATGGAGACGACCTGACACCGCTGACTCATCCATTGCCTTTGATCCTTTCTGGCCCCCAGAGCCTTCTCTGCAGAGTGATGTCAATGCAAGTATTTTTCTTCATCTAGCTGCTTATTTCTGTAGAAGGTGGGGGCTCACCCTTGTCCCTAGAATAGAATTGCATCCTATTTTTCTCAAACTATTTCTCCAATTTGACAAGACCATTTGTCAAGCTCAAGCTGTGTCTTCCAAAGTACTTGCAGCCTATTCCAGCTTTGCTGTGGCCTGCAAAGTTAATAAGCTTGTTATTTATTTTAGAGACCACCATTAATAATGACCTGGCCTGGCATTTCACTGCTAGTGAATTTCTTCCCAGAGGCCACCCTGTTCATTCTTCATGAAGCTTTTCTGTGGAAATTGGATTTGCTCAGGCAAGAGATAAGAGGAAACAAAGCTAAACTCAGAATATTACTTGTTTCCCATCTGAGGAGAAAAAAAAGTAACATATACTGCATGTCATCTGCTCTATTTAGCAGTCAGAGCCAGTAGCAACTCACAAATGAGTGTCCCTATGCTGTGGGTGTGTCACACAGCCACCAAATCAAGATCACCTCCTGTGTGCCTCCACAGAGGAGGTGAAAGATGGAAGAGGACAGTGCCTGCAGTGGCTGGGGGAAAGATCATCAATGAGCCCAGGGGAGACCCCCAAAGCAGGACACTGCTGAAAGCAGGGGTCAAAAGGCAAAAGCCATGGGACCATAAAGAGGAGCATAAAACAGAAAAGCTCTGTGGCTGCACCTTTGCTTGGCCAACTGAGGATGTAACTTACGACCAGCCTGTTTCTCCTATCAGCTCAAAAGAGTTGCCCAGCTCTCCCAGGTCCTCAGCAATCAGGACCAGTTTCCTGTCTCACTGCTGCACTGAGCAGTGGCTCTCCCCACCCTGACAGCTGCTCTCAGATGGCACAGGAGCAGATGGCAGCAGTGATCACAGAGGCTGTACTACCCTATGTTGCTGCAGTATAAATTCTCTCATTCCCAAAGCCAGGAGCTACCTAGTGACTGCTCTTTCTATAGGCTCAAGATGAACTCTTGATGTGCAAACCCTCTGTAGCCACCTTCTCTGTTCCTGTGTGCTCAGGGAAATGGAGCTCAGCAGCACAGCCCTGTCCCTGCTGTGCCCATGGAGGTTCCTGGGCTAACAAAGGGACTGTTCCTCCTTGGCTATACCATGGGATTTGCAACAGTAAAGAACCTCTCTCCTTTCCCATGATCTACCTTCTGCCCTTGTACTTTCAATATCCTGTCTCACAAGGAGAATTCATTTGTGACAGAGGTATTTTTCTTATGAGGAGTTCTGGGCTTTTTCCTTTCCCTCTGTTTGCAATCAGCAAATGGGCCCTTGGAGTATAACAGCTACAAGAATATCTGAAACTCAGGTTTTAGCCTGGAGGGATGTTATTAAAGAAGACTTTTGAGATTTTGAAGACGAGTAATGGGGATTTAACTATTCAAATGTCCGAAGTTCCCAAACAGCGCAGAAAATACTAGAAGGAAGTGCAAAGGAAGAGCTCAAAAGGATAAATTGATGTGGTTTAGGAAAGAGAAGGGATGAGATAATGTCTGGAAATTGATTAAAGTGGAGAAGCGACTGTGTAAACTGGGAGGAAGAGCATAAATCAGGCAAGAAATGTGTTCAGAATTAACTCAGAGGACAAATCCAGAGAAGAATTTTGCTGTCACAGTAATGGCAGTAACACTGCCATATATCTAGTTTCACACCAGTTCAGTCCCAAACAACATCTCAGCAGACATGGCTTTTTCACAGAATCTGAGCTCCCTGCTCAAAAGACAGACAACTTAAAAGAAAGATAAAGATTCTGAAGGTCATATCCAGTCAAGTTTTGAAGATTTTTTTTTCCCACAAAAAATACTTTTGTCAAATTTCTTTATTTTCACTCTTTTAAGTGAGCAAGAGCTGGCAGCAGTACACCATGCAGGGATGGCTATGGCTTTGCTTGGAATCAGATACCAACAAAACTTTGCCAGTGATAAAGTTCCCAGGGCTCAACACCTGGAAGGAACTTCTTGGCAGATTTCATAAACAAAGAGGAGCACTTAATTCTCAGTTAATTTTAATTCACTTTTGCACCAAGCCCCATCCTCTCTTCAGATCTTCAGAAGAACTCTCCTAGTAATTTCTCCAGGCTGGCTGTGGGGCACCATCAGAGCTGCAGGATGCCCATGTCTCTCTGTATCTCAGGGCTGAGACAATGCTGTGGGTCTCTGTTGCCAGCTCCTCAGGAATGCTGAGAGTAGCTCTCAGCTCCCTATTGCTGACTGAAAAAACATGGATACAGAAGCTGCACAGGGTCCTTCTCCATTCTTCCCACCCAAAGGCAGTCTTCAAAGGAAACCCACGGGCTTGTAGACTGACTGACAGCAGGAACAGCCTGAAGGTTGTGGTGCTGGAAGTACAGGACCAGGAAACACAAGTAACTAACTTTTATTTGGGAAGGGTACAAGAAAATTGTCAATGTTATACCATAAGGTAAAGGAGGCTGCAGGAGACACTGAATGCTAATATTGCAGCCAGATGGACAAAACAGAAGTAACAGATCTGGTGGTAGATTGCATGTGAAAACACAGCAGACAAAAAGCACTTTGAGGAATAAGTGGGAAAGAGAATAAACACAATGCTCCTTCACAGCAAAGATTCAGGACCTGTCAGAAAATCTGTAGGGCCAGCTGATATTAGAAAAGATCACAGCAGATACAGCCATTTTTAAATTATTTATCTGCTCTGTGCTCATAGTGGAAGAAACTTCATGTTCAAATGGCTCCAACCATTCTCAGGGGTTAGGGTTCTTGAGAAAGGTTGAGTAGAAATGACAATTACTTTACAAGAGAGATTAAGAAAGTCACAGAGTGAATAGCAATGAATGAGTAAGACTGATAATAAGTACTCATGAGGTCTATGTCTCTAAACTGGAAGAGCTAAGATCATAGCAGTGATGGATGTGTCATTTAAAATTACTGAAAAGTTAAACATGGGCAAACATGAGGTCAATTTTTAAATTTGCTCCATAGGTGATGAGAGTAACTACATGCCTCTTGTTCCAGCTTAGATACTACAGTGGGGTCTGCCAATCTGTGCTGCACCTCTGTGCTGTGGCAAAGTCTTTGTTGGGAAACTGCAGGGGGGGTTTCTGAGAGAAGGTGCCAGCAGCTGCACCCGTGTCAGACAGAGCCAATGCCAGCCAGCCCCAGGATATATTCACCAAAGATGAGCCCATCACTGGTGCTGGTGGCACCTCTCTAAAACATATTTAAGAAAGGGTAAAAATCCTGCACAGCAGCTGGAGAGAGAAGTAAGAATATGTGAGGGAAACAGCCCTGCTGACACTGAGGTCAGCGCAGAGGAGGGGCAGGAGGTGCTCCAGACACTGGAGCTGAGATTCCCCTGCAGCCCCTGGTGCAGCCCATGGTGCAGCAGCTGTGTCCCTGCAGCACACAGAGGACCACACGGGAGCAGAGACCTTTTGAGCCACTGCATCTGTTTTTAAACTGACATGACAGAGGCAGGAGCACAGCATTTCAAAGGCTGACTGATGCTCTTGGCAGCACTGAAGAATTCTGGATACTAGGTCTTTTGTCAAAGAACAATCTTTAGTTCATAGATCTGGGAACAATTTAACTGGGTTTATCTCCAATGATATTACAAAGGCCATTGCAAGAATATTTTCAGCCCACACACAATTTAAAGTGACTGTTTCTCACCACCATCTAAGAAGGTTTATGTTGCTAGAGAAGACCAGCTGAGAGTACAGCCCCTGGAGAGCCCCACCATCTCATAAATGGGCATTAAATGACAAAATACCTTCTGCCCTAGGGAAAGGGGGTTTACCTAACCTGCACTTAGGTATCTACAATGTAACTGTGTGTATGCAATGTCAATAAGGCTACTGCAAGTGCTTCAGTCTTTAATCTTGATGTTTTGGCTGTGTGTTTACCTTTTACTTTTCTGATGATTTCTGATTATTTTGAGCACCTGCACTGTTTTCAAATACTTTGTTTTTGTTGTAACTCTCTGTTCTTTTTTGCCATAGGGTGGAGGACCTAAGCTGTCCAAAAAAAAAATACAGATATTTCCTTTTGTTTTATATGTTTGCAAAATTACAGAAGTGATCTTCACTCTTCACTGGTCATCATGTCTTCACTTCCTGAGTCTAATGTCATCCTGCCTTCCAAAAGTTTGATTAAAAAAAGAAAGGACATGTGCCATATGACCCTAGGACTAGCTGCTGTAGCTTACCAGCAGAGAAGTTAGCAGACTCACTGAGTTCAAACCCCAGCTTTCCAAAGCTGCATAATTAAAAATCCACCCATCCTAGGCTTGCAAGCTGGTACTTTTCCTGCCTGACTAGAAACCTGCAGGTTAACTGAAAAAGAAGCAGTGGGTGAAGAACAAGAGCATCCTAAAATGATAAAATGTTAATTAGCAGGGATATTAGAGACATCACTGGATGCTCAGAGAAGTTCAGTGTATCTGCAGGTCTACCCAAAAGTACTCATTGGCCCTGCACTCCAGCAGCACAAATTCAGATGCTGATACTTATCCCACCATTTTCATTTCAGTCCATTCCTTACTCCTAGAGCTGGGAAAGTTTTCTGTAGGGAAAGGGATGAGAGAAGAGGGGAGGGGGGAGGGGAAGCTCTTTGACCCATGAAGATTTACCACTCTGGAAGAGTTAAAAATTAATGACAGACAGGAGAGGGAAATACAAAGCTGAAATTAGTTCCTTGATTGTTTTCTTGCTCCCCACCGTGAAGTTATAGAAATGCATCCAGTGCTCACTTTCTCCCACAGGCAGTTAATTATTTGTGAATAGTTTTCACTGCTTCCTGCTGGAATATCCCAGAACCACTGACCCAGTGTCACTGTCTGCCACCTCCTCCCCACACGGCCAAAAGGAATAATAAAAAATCAGCTTAGCAGGGTATTTTTGCAACCAGGTTCTCCCTTCTGCCACCTGCAGTGGCTGGATTGTTGGAGCTGGAGCTCACACTGTTAGACAGAGAGGAAACAGGAGAAGATGTGTGAAAGCAGAAGAGTGAGAAAACAGGCCCTGTCAATAAAAGGGAATCAAACAGAGAAAGATACAGTTCTGTGAGTATAACTACAAACTGTGAAACATCTCTATTTTTTTGGCACCAGTTATCTTGGGGTTTCCTTCTCCACCTAGTTCCTCTTCACTGCTTTCTTTAAGATTCCTGGGCAGTTGTAGGTATCTCTGACACTGCTCAACCCAAACTTACCACATACCCCAAAAGCCTCATCATGCAGCCAGCATGATCAATGGAGAGGGCTGATAATATCACTTATTCACAGCTCTTCACTGGGCACAGAACCTGGCAACAGCCCATTGCTCTTGCTTGTGGTTGCAGCCACTCTTATGAAGAAATCCTCAAGCTTAGAGAATTCTATGCCACTGGGAGTGACACAATATCCATGAGCTGTCCATTCTCCTGAGCAGGACCCTGATCACACAGCCCTTCATTTGCATTGTTTTCTTTCTGACATGTTCCTGCTGCCTATGAGCTACAATAACACAGTAAGACATTTTTGTCTTCATTGGCTCCTCTTGGGTGCTGTGAGTACTTGAGGACCTTTACAATTCTACCCAAGGGGTAACATCAGAGGGTTTCAGCTGAAAGCAACATTTCCCCCTTCACCTCAGTGGCTCTTAAAGAAGCAGGGCATTCCATTCTTCAGTAATTGAAGCCTGGAATAACTTTTCCTCCCTATTTTGGTTGTGCTTATGGTGCTGTTATATACTGATACATATATATAGATAGAGATACATACACATACATATTATACTGCTAATATATGCTAATATACTAGTAATATAGACCTCACAGGAAAAATCTCCCTGATGACATCATCACTGACTCTTCAGTGGGATGGAAGCAGCTCATCCTACTCTGAAATTACTCACTCTTGAATATTGCTGTCAGCAGAGGTTTCTTCTCTGGCTGGACATATTGGAGGAACAAGGAATGAAACAGGGAGTCACATCTGAGAAAAGCACCACAGCAGAAGTAGGGTCTCCTCTGCTGGACACTCCCATCCTCTCTGGATGCTCACACCTCCTAAAGACACACCTGGACAGCCTGGGAGCCCTAGAGCTCCATGGGATGATGTAAGCACAGGAAGTTTTGCTCCCACTCCCCCATCCCCAGTACAAGACACCTTCCTACTGAAGTGAGTTCAGCAAGGGCCACACAAGGTGGGTGGCAGCTGGAGCACCCATTTTATGAGGAGGTGTTGACACACTTTACTTTGTCACCTACACTTGGTGCATGTCCCAGAGCAAAATGCAATGGCTTCAAGTGCAGGCACTTTCCTCAACTTCAGTGAGATGGTGAGGAGAAAAGGGAGGCAAGGAAGAAACAAGTGAGAACTTCCATGGGGTGAAGGACCCTGGGACTGCTCCATCTCAAGTTTTGCCTCAGCCCTTGAGAGGTTTCTTCCCTTTCCAGTCCATCACTTCTCCTCCCACTTCTCTCTCTCTTGAACACCCTCCTTGCAGCATTGCCAGGACCCTCCTCCAAATAATCATCTCCTTGAGGATAGTCTCCAGCTCTGCCCCTCTTTCCATCCTTTGCATTCTCAGGTTTTCAGAGCCCTGCAAGCCCCCCAAGCAGAGCACACCAGGAGCCTTCCCCAGTGAGGGCAGGCAGTCAGCAGGAGCAGTACATAGCAACAGTGAGCACTCCCCTGGGGCTTTGTTGACAGTCCCCAAGGACTCCAACCCACTCTCCAGGCCAATAAATTCCCCTGTGCCAACACCTCCATGCAGCAAGGCACCGAGCAGATTCCCTGCCATGCAGCTGCTCATCCCAGCCATCCTCTGCCTGCTGGGTTCCTGCTGCCTTCAGGGCACAGAGGCAAGGCAATATGAGTCCACCCTCATGGTGCCAAATGGAGGTCCCTGGGGCTCCTGGGGGCGCAAGCAATTCTGCCCCAGTGGCTATGCAAAGGGATTTGAATTGAAGGTAAGCTTTGACTTCTTCTTCAGGGTGGGGGACAAAACCTGTTGTGAGACAATGTTATTTTGTTCTGACTGTAGCAGGGCTGGCCGCAGCACTTTGCCCCATCACAGCAGTTTATATTGCATCTGCATCAGGCAGGCTTCTCAGCAAGAAATTTCCAGCACAGAGTATCTCTCCAGGCTCCCTGCCAGTGAGTGATTTCTTAGCAGAGGGGTATCTTGGGTAAGCAGATTCTGGGGTTGGTATAGCACAGCCTGTTCCCAGGGGCAAGTCCCACCTGCCGGCACCCTGCTCTGGGTATCCATGGTGATACCCAAAGGGTGGGTGTGGCCTGGGACAGCAGCCACCAAGCATTCCTGTTTCCGGAGCACCTGCTCCACTGCTTGGAGGAAAACAGAGGTGGGCAACAGCAAAATGGGCATCCTGAGAAATGTCATGGAGCTGCTCATGCTGCACTAATGCTCTTGCTCTGTCCCCAAAGCCTCCTGCCACCCCTCATCACCATGGCTCACCTCATCACCTCTTGTAAAAGGGTGACCTCTCCCTTTTTCTTTCCTTCTTCTAAGATCCAGCCCTTCCAGGGATTTTGGATGTTTGGTGATGACACAGCTCTGAACGGCGTCCGCCTGCTCTGCACAGACGGTGCAGTCATCGAGTCCTCCGTGGGGCGGTGAGCAGCCTTCCCTGTCTCCTCCTCCTTCAGGGCAGCAGCTTCTGGGGAGCTTGAAGGGAAACCAGAGTTTCTCTGGTTCTCTTCTATAGTTTCTCCATAGGCAGGCACACCCACTGTGAGGGTGGCTCAACACCCCACTTGAGGAGATGGGTGAGTTCCCCTTGGCCACAAAGTGTGAAGGTTTCAGGGTAAAGGTCTGGTCCCAGGGAAAGGAACAGTGCTTTGGAAAATGAAGGAAAGATCAGAAATTACAGCTCTTAAAGCTGTACTTTCTCCTTTTCCTCAAATTCTTTGGAAAGTACATTAAGTAACAGGGACATAGCAACCAGCTGAAATTGCCAAGGGGTTCTGCAGGAACAGGGCAGACTGGAGCTGGTGGTGGTTGGGCATCCAGGGGATGATGGGGAAGGAAACAGGAGCTCCTAGAAACCTGCTGCCCCCATGCACATCCCTTGCCCCAGGACTGCCAGGACCCTGGGCAGGCTGAGGTGTTCATTGCAGCACAGCAGAGGCTGGACAAGCCTTGGTAAGTTGTTTTTCCCTCTGGCAGGTGGGGGAACTGGACAGAGGTGCAGCTCTGCTCCAGCAACAAGCTGGTGTCGTTCTCGCTGCGCGTGGAGGGGTGGCACTACCTGCGCGACAACACGGCAGCCAACAACATCAGGTTTGCCTGCTCCAACGGCACACAGCTGGAGGGATGGGGACTTTCCTGGGGTGACTTTGGCCCATGGAGCAGCAACTGCACCTCTGGGGCCATCTGTGGGATCCAGACAAAGGTGGAGAAACCCCAGGGAAATTGGGATGACACAGGTCTCAATGACATGAGAGTATTCTGCTGCGAGTAAGCCTGACTCCCCATCCCATGCCAGCATCTACAAAGCTGCACAGCATTAAACCTTGAATCTGCCCTTGCACAAAGAGCAGTGTACAATTTTTTTGTCTTATTTTGCCAAGGCTTCAGATCCCACGGCTACAGCACCTTGTAAGAAGGGTCTTTGTATTTATGGTGGTTAGGCTTTGTAACAAATTTATAGCTTACAAAATTCCTGTGAGGGAGCACAGGGGATTCCCACACCTATTGGTAAGGTGGGAAGTGGGACTATAAGGGCTGAGCAATCAAGTAGAAGAGGGATCATTTGCCCTGGCATAACTGGTTTCAAAGTAGAGGAAGGGGAACTCTTCCTCTAGAGATTTTAATGGAAACTCTATTTACATCATAATGCTTAGGATCTGCATCCATCCATCCATCCATCCATCCATCCATNGGATTTTAATGGAAACTCTATTTCCATCATAATGCTTAGGATCTGCAGGGATCACTATTACACATCCATCCATCCATCCATCCACAAGTAAGTTGAAATACTCCATGCAGCCTTTGGTCCCAGCTCCGTGCCTCTCCCTTCAGCCTTCTCAGCATCTCAACATCTCCAGGAGCCCCATGCAAAAGAGGCACCCCGAGGATTTTTGTCCAAAGACTGCAGTAATTCACATGTACTGCAGTCAGATATGTACCACTGCATAAGTGTTTTTCCTGAACCCACCACCATCTCCTTCAGCATCCAAGCCTCCTGCTCAGCTCTTCTCTGGAGTTCATATTTGTGCTGGGGCTGTAGGCAATACCTTGAGAGTGAGGACTGTGGCAATAACAAGGATGGGGCAGGGATTAGCCACAAACCCAGGCCTCACAGGGCTTTATGCAGAAACAGGTTGGTTGGAGACCATTAAGGTGCAGGAAGGACTCAAGGAGGAAAGGAACAAACAGCAAGGATTAGGAGAGTTCCAGAGAGAAATGCAAAGATTTCAACAAACACTTTCCTCAGTCCCAGGAGTGCAAAGAGGAGGCAGAAATCTGAGAAAGACATAGGAGGGAAGGAGAATATCCTAACCCAGTAAAGTTCATAGACTTTTCCCATAATCATGTAGTTGAAATTTGTTTGCTACAGTATTCTCTCTGGTAAGTCTTGCTTAGTAAGGCTGTGAATGCTCCTCAGTACCCCCTGTGAGCCGAGGCTTTCTGTGCACACATCTGAACACACACACAATGTTATCTTTGCTTATTCCCTGCTAGGATCCCAGATGTTCCAGAGGTTTCTGAAGCACTAACTGTACCATTGTGTGCCCTTATGCATCCAAAGGGACTGCTTGCCACTTGGCATGCAGCCAGGAAAAGCTTTACAACAGGTACATTTACAAGCATATTTAACCCTTTCTGCCAAGTTTTTTAAAACAAGGGTTTGAAAGTCCAAGCAGTTATATTTTTATTGCCAGTTTGTGTGGTTTCCACATGCTTTTCTTATTCCATACCTATACTGGTATGCCCCAGAGAGGCACCTATTATCTCAGGAGAGTACCAGATTTAAAATCAAAAGAGAAACACTGAATATGTGATCTGGCAACAAGGTCACATATTCACATGGATGATTTCCAACTTTAAGGGATAAAGGCACTCTGGAGGCAGCTCAATTTTTGTTACAGGAATCTCTCCCTACAATTAGATATAATAGGAAAATGCATAACTCAGCTTTTCTTCTGGAAAAAAGGTTCCCTTAGGGCACTTTGAAATACACTGAGACAAAAAGATGGGATTCTTTTCATTAATGTCTCAAGGGTTTTTATGTTATCTTTGTGTTATTATATCACTTTCATATTACTCATTATTCATTCATTTAAGCAAGTTGCTGTACACAGTATTTTACATGGCAGTAAACATGAAAGAGTTTCCATCAACAGGGAAGTTCCTGCAAGAAAACTAGTCTTGAAAGTCATTTCATGGTCTTCCCACTCAGGTCTCAGCCCTCCTCATCATAACAAAAATATTTGATTGGGCTGAATCCAAATGCCATGCAGATCCTCTTGAATAATAAATATCCCAGTTTCCAGGCAGAAGATATCTAACAATGAAATGCTGGAAGAGATCCCTGTCCATTATTCCTTCAAATTCATTATTTGACTGATATCAGATTTTCTACTGTGTATGTCACCACCCTACAGCAGTGAGCATCAGGGTTTGTCACAGTTCACCACAAAGTGACAAGGCTCATGTCAAGCACTCACTTCCTGTGCACTCACACCAGCATGTGACCCCTCTTCTCTGAGGAAAACCAGAATGGAATACCAGATGGAAATCCAAGGCTCTTCAAAATTCATCTTGCTTCTTGTGCAATTACTCACCCTGATGCACCAGCAAGAGCTAGTTGAAATGTTTAATCTTACACCCCTCACTACATACACGTTTTGCCTGTAGGAATCTGTGGTGAAAAATTGCCAGCAGCATCCACTTTTCCCCCATGCACTGGGCAGAAAATTCACAGTGCTCAAAATTGTCTGTAAGGATATTCCACTTCCTCAAAAGACACAGGTGATGTGCAGCATCAGCTGTTAATGAGGTAACATCAGTTATTCACATAGGGATGCGTCTGAGCATCTGGGAGTGGGGACAAGCACCAAAATAACAGCCAGGGCTTACCTTGTATGCATTTTGTTGGGTATGGGGAGGGATGGTGGCCTTGTTCTACCCAAAATAACAGTTTTCCTCCTCTGAAAGTCCCAGTTACTTGTCCAGAATGGACTGACTCAGCCAGAGAAGTGCCAATGGAGTTTCACCACAGTAAAGAAGTGCATCAGGGGAAATCCTCGAGCTAAAATCTTTCATAAGGGAGCAGGTAGTAAAGGCAATTTACACTCCAGTGAGTGAAATATAAACCATGAGGGTCTCTCCACAGCTTAGGCATGCACCCAACAGGAGCATTCCTGTGATGATACTGGTATATTGTCCTTAAGCAGACAGCTGATAGCCCCTCTTCTATCAGAGGGGCTCTGTCTCACTTTCACTGTTTGTTCTGGTGACAGACTTCAAACATAAAAACCACAGTAATGGACCAGGGCTCCTGTGGCATTTGGCATTGTCAGGGAGCAGAAGGAAGGTCCATGCTCTAATCTTTGCTGCAGCTCAGACACATTAGCAGGCATCCTCTTCACATGCTAAGTGAGGTGACAGTATACTTCTTAGAAGCCACATTCCTGTCCCCCCCGCTGTCACACCTGCCACACCCTTCCTGGAGTGAGAAAATAAATATGAGCAATGAAATAGAGCAGGATGAAAAACACCTTGGAAATCTTCCTGGTGTTTCTCCCAAGAGCACTGAAGGAAGACACAAGAAGGTTTGGATTGTCCCCATTCTCATTCCAAGGTTTGGTTCCCTTGGTGTTTTAGCAACCTTTGGACGTCACTGTCACATGACACAGCTGAAATAATGAATACTAAACCTAGGAAATTGCAGCATTCAAGCTTTGAAAAACGTTCATTTCAGACATCAGGAACTCAACTCTAGGCATTGAGCATTTCCAACAAACTACTTCTGTAAGGCCAGTCCCAAAAGTCGCCTGGGAAGTTTGTTTCTTCCCTAAAAGCAGCAAGGGTTGGACTCCACTCTAAACTGAACTGAGAGATGCTGCAGCCTAGAAGATCTCTGGTGCTTATCAGAATTCTCATCCTCTGAGACCACCGCATTACCTTCAGAAAAACTGCAAAGTTTGAACTTGGCTCCACATTGAGCAAATGTCCCCAAAGTTCAGAACTCTTCCAAGCCAGCTTATTTCCTCTAGAACATCTTTAATGAAGTACTTATTTATATTTTCCTTGAAGTAGAAATACTGTGTCTGATTTTATCTCTTATTTTTTATTTTAGTAGGAGATTTGGTTTTGCTTCTACAAGTATGTCTTTGACCTGTAATAAAATCTGTACTGAAGTAAAGGCTAATTCTGAACAAGTAACAATTCCAGTAAATCCAAGGAAGGGTACAAACAAGTACATCCCTCTGACCTTTCTGTGCCCCTTTTCAGTAACAAACATGTACTTTGAGCAAAAGAACAAAATTTCTTGTGCTGTGGTTCTGCAAGGCCATAGCAAAGTGCTGCCTATACCCACATAATTAGAAGGAAGATTAATGAAGTGCTAAAGCACATGTTTCCAGTGGATAATTCAGATAGAAAGCATATTTAGGTAGCCTAACAGTTTATTAAATGAGATTATAATGGACACTTTGCTCTTTGGCAAGTGTCATGTCAACATAAATTGATGTAACTCTTTACCTCTGGAAAGTCCATTAATAAAGAAGGGCTGTAATCTCCACTGATGCAAACCAGTGCCAGCCATCATTTCTTTTGGAATTAATATTTTCCCCTTTTTTTCTTTTCTATCCCCTGATATATCTTCTCTTTGATTTTCTGCTAAAAATAGCATTCAGCCTCAGCCATGACTTCAGATACACAAATTCTAACAATTATTGCTGTATTGCAGATTTCCTGCTTCTGCTCAGCTTCTCCCCAGTGTTTGCAGGGACATTTCTGTGGAGAGCAGCCCTCTTCCTTGTGCAGGATTCAGCAGTTGACATAGGAATAACCAGTGTGCTGTGCAGCTTTCCTAGGGAAGAGGAGTGGGGACACTACACCACCCACCCCACTTTGCCAATACCCACAGCAGGTTCCCTTGGATGTCCATGAGGAAGCTGATCCCCTGCCAAGGTCTGAAGGTGGCCTTGCTGAAGAAGAGGAAGGCGCACGTGCCCAGGGAGGCTGTACCCTCACTGGTGTGCATGGGGACCAGCTCCAGCTCTGCTGCCCTTTACAGCCACCTGGACCTTTCACAACCATTTCAGTAACACACTGTGCCCAGATCACTTTAGCAAAGGAAGCTGGAGTTCTTCTGCCTAATGTATGTTGTCTATGCAGCTGATTCTTCAGGTGAGGTTTCTTCTTTGTGTTTGAAGAGATAAGGACATCTTTTGAAAGCTTCCCAGTACCAACCTGTAATGGTGATGCTGTGGGGGGAGTATCTGAATAGTAGGGGGAAAAAATCACCTCTCATTCTTCATCTTTCTGAATTATTCAACTATATTAAAAAATAAAATTAAAAATTGATAATATGAAGAAAGCAGACAGCACCATTTGCTGCTTTCATGGTTCTTTCAAGTCTCACATCTGGTTTTACAAGAACAAGACATCAAGAAGGTGCAATAATTTCATCATCTTGCTAATATCTGTGTCTTGGTTGCAGCTATACTACATCTACCAAAGTCTCATTATGCAGGTATTTTTTGCCATTTCATCACAATGGCTTGTCAAAAAAATAACTACTGTCTAAGCACCTTCTTCTCTAAATACTGCTTGTCTGCTTATACAGCTTTATCTAAATGCGCCTCTGTCACCTGTAATAAGGTAATTGGCCTAAAAAGTACTTAGTGTCATCTTGTGTATTCCACTTAGGTACAGAACCTGCTTCAAACCTAAACTGATGCCTTTATTATAGATCTTTCTTTCTGCTCCTTGTAGCAGTCTCAGATATCAAGTACCAGTAACTGCAACAGGGAGAAAGAGCATAAAAACAATGTGAGTGTAATTTTCTTGGTCCAAAAAGTCATAAAATCACAGAATATCAGGTTGGAAAGGGACCTTGAGGATCACCTGGTTCAACCTTTCTTGGCAAAATCATGGTGTGGACAATATTGCCCAGCACCCTGTCCAACTTAAAATCTACAGTTGGGCAGGGAGCATTTGTCCTGTTATCCAGAAATGTCCGTTTTCTCCAACTTCTTCGATCAGTTTGGGCCCCATTTTCTTTGGGCTTTAAGCTGTTTGGGCTGAGCCTAATCTTATTATGTACATAGGGTGTCTACTGTAAGAGGACATCTAGACCCTGCAACAAAAGCTTTGCCTCCTTCCCCAAGGCTTTCCATGCAAACTCAGATAATGCCAAGAGGAATAAATGTTGTGTCTCAGGAGAATCTGACTTTAACTAAGGCAGGTTCTCTTTATACTTTTTTATACTTTTTATACTCCTGGATAATTTTTCTAAGAAAATTAGGTGACATTTTGAAGGTTGAACATTAGGTTGATGCAAATCTCAATAATTGAGTTGGAAATCCCTCAAAATTATAAGATTTATAATGGTAGAGAGAACAAAGACCACAAAACTGGTTGCAGAGCAGTCATTACAGAATCATACGTCTCCAGCATTAATTTTCATACAAAGTGAGTAATATACTTTTAGTCAGGCCCAACAGCTACAAAAACCTGAGTCATTCCTTTGGACAGGAAGAATAAATTTTGTTAGGGGTCAAATTGTGCTGAGGTTCCTCAACAGAAAAATGTCATTAATAAATAAGCACAAGTCCTTGTTAGGTGATGTTGTCATGAACAGCACAGAAAAAGCAAGTCAAGAGCCCTTGGACTTGCCAGGAAATCTTTATTGCTGAGCTGCAGCCCGTGTTTGGGGCAACCCATACCAGTTTGGTTAAAAGGCTGATGGGAAGGTCCTCTCCAGCCCCTCAGGTTCAGTCATTTCTTTCTGTATCCTCAACTTAAGCATCTAAAGAAACTTTTTTTTGTACAGTTTCACAAAGAATGATTGACAAAATGAAGGTTTTTTAAAAGAAAATCAGATTTGATTTTCTTTCAGAAAATCGCATTAAAGGAAGCTAAAGCTTTTCCTGCCAGGGAAAGGCAGACTTTGTTGTACCTAACCACACTGTTAAAATCACTAATTAATGGATAAAATGTATTTCAGAGACACTATGATCTGTAGGTCTAGATTAATTAGGATAGACTTTAATTATTCAGTGGTAATACATGCCACCTTTGAAACAAAAATCATCAAAAGTGGGTGCTTGTAAGCTCAGCAACTACCCCAAACACATTTCCTTCTGCTTGTACTAAGGCAGCAAGTAGCCTTAATGCAATTCCAATTTTCTCTGCAAGGCCTAAAGCCACCTCAGTTAGGCAGATTGATTCCCAGAAGCACACCCAGAAGAGGAGAGAGGACTTAGCAAAATATTTCTCCCCCACATTAGAAGAGCTAAGACCTCTTGAAAACTCTTTTGTCTCTCCTAATCTTCATATTGGTTGGGATAAAAATAAGAGAAAATGTATTTGCTCCCTGCTTCTCTCAATTGCCCTTCCAATGTTTTGTTTTACTTGTTATTTTCAAAAACAATTTTTGTACTTTCTCCAAGCACCCTCAGCAACCTCACCCAGCATATTTTCAGGGCCATCAGCGCTCCTCCTTTGTCCCCTCTGATCAACTTTGCCAGCTTCCCTTTTTGTGCCTTGTCCCTTTTTTTGGGATTAGCTTCTCTTCAGGTTGGCAGGACCGCCTAGCACAGAAGAAATATCATCACCAGCACCATTAATCAAGGCTCTGTCACAGGTAGGAGAAGACATTAGCAGACTACAGGCAGTCAGGAAAACAAGGTTATTTTATTAGCAAATTTCAGATAAAAGCTGGGCATCAGTCAACTGGATAACTACAATTCCTTCCGGCTTCCAAATTACAGAGTAAAACAGCATCATTTTCAAGTCTGGGTCCAGCAGCACTGTGGGGAGTGCATGATGATAGAATATGTACCTGGAAGTGATAATTTTCTTTATGTGACTCTGTCTGTACCACAACATAAATCACCAATTTCTCCCTTAAATCTTGCAGTTTTCTTGCTTCACTTCCTAGGCAGGTACAGCAGTTTCCCCTGAATTTTCTAGTCATTTTCTCTTCAGCTCTGAGTCAGTAGGTGCTGGAGCTGGGGTTGGTGGAGACATCTCTCACTGGGAACCCCACTGGAAACATTTTTCCCTCAGCCTAATTCCATGCTTGAGCTCAAACATGCCATGGAGCAAAGTCATTATGAAAGTCATGCCAGTGAGATGTGTTGTTGTAAAATTGAGACCCCCACACAGGAACTATGTAATTAAGGAATAAACAGAGGCAATGAGTCATATTTAGTCCTGTGGGAGTTTTAGGAAACTCATGGAACTAAGACACAACCTTTACACAACTTTTTTTTTCATTTTATTGTTAGCAACTGTAGGAAGCAGGATGCAGATTTTTCCAGTTTAGCATTTAGGTGTCTCATACCCAGATGCTGAGAACAGGACCTCCTCAGTCCTTCTTCAGGTGCTGACACTTGGACCTCACAGCTCTTGAATCATGATTTTTAAGAGTTAAGATTTTAGCTAAGGGTTAAAAGCAATATATATTGATTAAGATGGAAGTTAGATAAACAAACGATACGTTAATGATTATTAGATGCTTAAGCTACAGCTAATAGAGGTATTGTTTGAAGCAAATGGAATAAGTGAACTGTAATAAAAACAGATTGAAACCAGCAGAACAATGACCAGCACCTGGACTTTACATCAATCTATCACAAAGCAGAGGCCAGAGGGTCATGGAGACCTGATTAAGACTTTCCTTACTTCATCCTTCAAGACCACTGACCCAATTCAAGACCACCAACCCAATTCAAGAGAAGAACACGTGTGAAGGACTGATGGCCTTATTTTAATATGGTATGGAGATGGGAGGTGCTGGGGTTATGCATATGCATTGTATGTAAGGCTTTGGGAAATAAATAGAGGGCAAAGAGTTTTGTATTTTGCTGGCATGACTTTAGGGGACTGCCCCTGTGCCACCTGATGTCACAATAAACAGACCACTTTCTAACTTTAACTGGTTAGAGGGTCTTTGTCTGTGAATTTATGGGTTTTTAAGGATTTATTCTGGTGAGCCAGCCAGGAGAGGGTTCTGTCCGGCTGTGAGACCAGCTCGGGTGCTGGACCCCTGGGAGCACCCCCAGATATTCCTGGAGAGAGGGCTCTGCTGCCTGAACTGTTCATCCAGGGACAGACAAGGGCTCCTGACTGCTGAAACTCCGGACAAAAGGGTATGTTTAAAACCTGAAACAGTTTTAAACAGTGACCTATAAGGCATATGGGTTTCTTGGGCCATAGAGGGCTCAGGGCTTGTTGCCAACAGTGTTTGTTGAGCTGTAGAAAGCTCTTGCTAGCAGTCTCAGATTTGCTAGCAGTTTAGGGCAAATCCTTGTTTACTGTTATTTTATTCTGTGTGTTGTTACTTTGAGTGGGTTTTGGTTGTGAGAATGATTTGTGAGAATGGTTGTGTGAGTGTTTGTGTGATGTTTTGGTTTTTTTTTTAAAGCACCCTTTTTGTGGTGACTGCAGTGTGTGTGTATTTTGATTTTGGGGGGGACAGTATTTAAGGTAACGAACACTGAGTGTTTGAACTGATTTAGTTTGGAGTTTGAAAAGACAGCATTTGTGTGGCATTTGGATTTCCAGTTTTTGGGTTTAAATGGCCTTTTATTAGTGAAATTTAAAGAGTAAGAGTTGAGTGTTTTTTGCATAGTAAATAAGAAAACATTTTTGTGGTGATTACTGTGTGTTTACTTTGGGCACAAGGGAGACAGCATTTAGTATTATACCTGCTGTTTTAACAAAATGATCCGGACATTGCAAAGACNAGTGGGTTTTGGCTGTGAGAATGATTTGTGAGAATGATTGTGTGTTTGTGTGATTTTTTGGTTTTTTTTTTAAAAGCACCCTTTTTGTGGTGACTGCAGTGTGTGTGTATTTTGATTTTGGGGGGGACAGTGTTTAAGGTAACGAACACTGAGTGTTTGAACTGATTTAGTTTGGAGTTTGAAAAGACAGCATTTGTGTGGCATTTGGATTTCCAGTTTTTGGGTTTAAATGGCCTTTTATTAGTGAAATTTAAAGAGTAAGAGTTGAGTGTTTTTTGCATATTAAATAAGAAAACATTTTTGTGGTGATTACTGTGTGTTTACTTTGGGCACAAGGGAGACAGCATTTAGTATTATACCTGCTGTTTTAACAAAATGATCCGGACATTGCAAAGACCACAGGGCTTGGCATTTGAGCTTAAGACAGTTTTTGTTTGTAGAATTTGGGATATAGGAGCTAAGTGCTTTAGCATAACATTTTATAAGTTTTGTGGGACTTGCAAACTTTGCTTGTGACCAACCTAAGTGACGGTAGTTTAGGAGCTGTGGTGTATTTTTGAGGGAACACTGTTACTTTGTGCCAAAAGTTATAATTGCAGCCTTGTTGTACCAGTTTTAATTGAAAGCAAGCTTGATAGGAGAGAATATGTGTATTTGGACACAGAGGCTGTGTTGGTAGATCGTTAGAGTGATAACAGAATTAGTTTTTTATGAAGACTGCCACCTGTGGTGATTTGTACATATTTTAACCTAGCTAGACAGATAGAGGGGATTCTTTTACCTCAGTAGTTTAGACTTGACTCTAGTGAGAGTTTGTGAATTTAATAAACTTTTAAAGTAGAAACAGAAGTAGGTGGAGGGGACATATGCAGACAAGTTTTTACTTTTTGACATCATCCCACATGGCAAAGAAATTGTGGAATTAAACCTACCTTTGATCCCTTAGTATTAGGCCCTGAAAAAGATAATAAAGCTAATGAAGGAAAACATGAGGAAAATTGTAACGCATGTTCAATAAAGGCTGCACACACTTTATTATTTTTTTTTAAGATACTAGTTGAANCTAAGCAATGTTGTAACGCATGCTCAATAAAGGCTGCACACACCTTGACAAGGTGTATCCAGCTGAGACACTGGAGCAAGAGCTGAGGGACTTGTTTAGACCACCCCCTAGAAAGCAGGGAGAACTAAAAGAAGTAAATTCAGGATGGCTATTAAACCTCACTTTATCCCCCACTTTATTTTTTTTTTTAAGATACTAGTTGAACTATTTGTTTCCTCACTCATTTTTGAATCACATGAACCAACAAAACTATATTCACCATTGCCCAGCAGTGACAGTGAAGAAGGGGAGCCCTTTCCAAAGAATTCTACAACATGCCAGATCCAGGAACAAACTGAGGAAATTATACAAATGGAATTTTTGGTGGATACAAGGGCAATGTATTCAATGTTAAATAAAGCTTTAAGGTGTATAACAGATGATTGTGTTATGATAAGGGGGGCAATTTGCCAATCTGAAAAAGCATATTTTTGTAGACCACTAAAATATAAACTTAGAGAACAATGGAGAATTTATAAGTTTTTATATATGCCCAATGCTCCATTTGTATTTTTAAGAAGAGATTTGTTAGAGCAATTAAATGTAAAATAAAGTAATATTTAAAATTGGGAAAATTGGAGGTTAAAGACCAACAATATGTTTAATGGGTGGTTCATGCACAGAGAGCCATCTGGAAATAAAGAGGCCTGTTGAACTCACAAGGGAAAAGCATTAAACATGCGCATGAGATAATAAAACTGTTAGAGGCAGTCCAGCTACCTGATAGGGCAGCCATCATGCACATGAAGGCAGACCAAAACGTAAGCTGTGAATTGGAAGAAGGAAATGAGCTGGAGGACAGAATGGCAAAAGAAGCTGCCAAAAGTGAGGTGACTACTGAGGCAGTAGAGGCAGCTTTAATTCCACATGGACAGATTTCTATGGAAGGTAAGCCAAGGTATAATAAAAAAGACAAGAGACTTGTTGAAGAAGAAAATGGAAGCTATAACCAAGAAGGGTGGGTGATTACAGATAAAGGGAAAGGAAGACTTGTGATTCCCTCTTATATGTTATGGTCATTGGTAAAAAAANGTCCAGCTACCTGATAGGGCAGCCATCATGCACATGAAGGCAGACCAAAACGTAAGCTGTGAATTGGAAGAAGGAAATGAGCTGGAGGACAGAATGGCAAAAGAAGTAGCCAAAAGTGAGGTGACTATTGAGGCAGTAGAGGCAGCTTTAATTCCACATGGACAGATTTCTATGGAAGGTAAGCCAAGGTATAATAAAAAAGACAAGAGACTTGTTGAAGAAGAAAATGGAAGCTATAACCAAGAAGGGTGGGTGATTACAGATAAAGGGAAAGGAAGACTTGTGATTCCCTCTTATATGTTATGGTCATTGGTAAAAAAAGAGCAGGAGAAAATGCAATGGGGGATAGATGCTCTGTATGACTATTGGAAGGACAGAATTATAGCCAGAAACTTGCAAAGCACAATAATTCAAGTAACTTGTCAATGTAGTCTTTGCCTCCAAACTAATCCCAAAAATATTCCTAAATCAAAGCTTGGACAAATTGGGAAAGGGTATGGGCCTGGGCAGCAATGGCAAATTGACTTTTTAGAGCTACCCAAGAGAAGGGGGTATCAATAATGTTGGTGTTAACAGATACCATTTCAGGGTGGCCAGAAGCTTTCCCTACCATAACTGTGGGAGGTAACCACAGCACTGTTACAAGAAATAATACTGCACTTTGGAATCCCAGCCACAATGTCTTCAGACAGAGGGCCACACTTTATTTCAAAAATTGTGCAGCAAATTAGCTGCCACTTAGGCACTGACTGAGAACTTCCCACTCCATTCCATCCCCAGTCAAGCAACCAGGTGGAAAAAATTAATCATTTGATCAAGCAGCAAATTATAAGACTGGGACAAGATGCAAAGTTACTTTGGCCTCAAGCTCTTCCCCTGGCATTATTACAAATTCAGACCAAGCCAAAAATAAAAGAAAAATTACGCCCTTTTGAAATATTGTACATATGGTGTCCAAGAAGGGACCCACCCAAGTACGGGAAGAAACCCTACACAGATATATGGTGCCCCTAAATAAACAACTCAGACAAATTGAGAAACATGTGGCTGAGGCTCAAAGTAGAGAATTAGATGGGCCAGTGCATGATGTACAGCCTGGCGATTATGAATATGTTAAATCTTTTGCAGAAAAGACTCTGGAACCACCACAGTGGGAAGGACCATTCCTCACCACCACTACAATCAAGATCAAGGAACAAAGGGCCTGGATCTATCACATCTGAGCAAAGAGAGCTCCTGAAGGACTTTGGAAAGTTACACTGGGTGACAACGAACTGAAATTAAAACTCACTCAAAAAAGTGAATAGTGTATGGGTGAAACATTGGGATAATTTTAATTTATTTAAAAAAATAAGAAGGTTTGTAGTTGCTATGGATAATCAAATAGGTATGATTTGGAGAGTTGTAGCTTTTGTGACCATTGTTACAGCCATGGTTACTGCTAGAGCTAAGGCAATACCACGCTCATATAATGTGACTGGTATGTATAAGTGTCAGGGGAAAGCCCATGATTTTCACTCCCGTAGGTTGCTGAGTCAGATGTTGAAAGTTACAAATGCACCTGTTTGGGAAGGGAGGAATGTCTGGGGATGTGAGTATGCATTTGTTCAAGATGGATTTCATGAATTTTACCAGAAACCAATGGAACTTATCCGAATTGGTCCTGAATGCTGTGACAAATGCTTGACCAACTGTCCTGAGTTTAGGCTTAAAATAGAAGGGTGTGGAATTAAGGATTTTAAGATTGACTATAATATAACCCAAGTTTGTGTTGATTCCCAGAGAAGTAAGGCTAAGAGAACCTTACCAACACCAATGCTATGACTACTCACACTTCAGCTACTTTAGAACCCATAGTTGCCATAATTACCAAAATCAGGCCATATGCTATTAAGAAGATGGGAATTTAAAAGTCGTTGGCTAATCCAGAATAGTCTTTAAAGTGAGTAGAAATGGCAATGCAAGTGAATGCCTCCACCATTCGACCTGAGTGTGCCCCATTTTTTTAAATCTTTTCTATAGACTGGACTGCCTATCTGCAGAAGTGTAAGCCCTACGTGTCCAGAAAAAAGAGAGACTTTACTGAGTTGAGAACAGGACTGGGGGTTTTAAACACAATAGATTCAGAAGTATTAATGAATAAGCTGACAACAATTAGCAGTGATATGGTTAAATTGCAAAAACCTTTACAATATTTGTCACTGGCATTAAGTACCAGCCAGTGGAAGCCATCCAAATTATTATCAGAATAGGAAAACACAGAAGACCGAGATCATGAATTGATAATTAGGCATAGCTAGTAAAAACATTTCATTGGCCCTTGGGTGTACACAGGCACAGTTATGGATGCAATCAGTGGCTGCTTTAGTTATTAGAGAAAGGGTAAAAGGCACATTCCCTGCTGAAATTCATAAAGTTGTTTGGGATAATGCCTTAGATTTGGAAAAAGAACTCCTGCCCTGGTGGGTTTTAGTTAATTTTAGTTCTAATCCTGTGACAAGTGTGGTAACGGCCTTTGTTTTAACTATATATGATAGATCAGTGAGCTTGATATATCCAATAGTTCCCTTAGGACTAATCATGAGGGGACCATATTATATCCCTCTGAGCACAGAATGTGGGCACAGAAAGTTGAAGGAAGGTGACAAACCATTAATTTAGAACCCTGCTCAATGAGGGAACAACTGGGGTTTATATGTGAAGATAACGTAGATGATGATAAAGATATTTGTTTGGATGCAGAGCAAAGCATTTGTCACTTTGAAATGCATCCCATTAACCAGACAAGCCTGCTTGTGTATACAGGACAAAGTTGTGTTTGTCTTAAAACAGCATGCCCCACTATAACAGTAGATGAGATCACTGTGAATGAGACTCAACCTGTGTATTTGTAACTTTGTTAGAATCTCAAAGGATGTGACTTCTCCTATCAGGCTCCTGTTGAATCATACCAACATATAAAGGTGAAGTTGACTACTGTGCAAGAAATATCACCTGTACCTATAAGAATGAACTTAACTTTAGTTGCACAATTATTGAAACATAATGAATTAAAGATAATTCTTGAAGAAAATAAAGAGAATCCCTTCAAGAAGGCCCATCTCNTGAGGCTCAAAGTAGAGAATTAGATGGGCCAGTGCATGATGTACAACCTGATGATTATGTATATGTTAAATCTTTTGCAGAAAAGACTCTGGAACCACCACAGTGGGAAGGACCATTCCTCACCACCACTACTATCAAGATCAAGGAACAAAGGGCCTGGATCTATCACACCTGAGCAAAGAGAGCTCCTGAAGGACTTTGGAAAGTTACACTGGGTGACAACGAACTGAAATTAAAACTCACTCAAAAAAGTGAATAGTGTATGGGTGAAACATTGGGATAACTTTAATTTATTTAAAAAAATAAGAAGGTTTGTAGTTGCTATGGATAATCAAATAGGTATGATTTGGAGAGTTGTAGCTTTTGTGACCATTGTTACAGCCATGGTTACTGCTAGAGCTAAGGCAATACCACGCTCATATAATGTGACTGGTATGTATAAATGTCAGGGGACAGCCCATGATTTTCACTCCCGTAGGTTGCTGAGTCAGATGTTGAAAGTTACAAATGCACCTGTTTGGGAAGGGAGGAATGTCTGGGGATGTGAGTATGCATTTGTTCAAGATGGATTTCATGAATTTTACCAGAAACCAATGGAACTTATCCGAATTGGTCCTGAATGCTGTGACAAATGCTTGACCAACTGTCCTGAGTTTAGGCTTAAAATAGAAGGGTGTGGAATTAAGGATTTTAAGATTGACTATAATATAACCCAAGTTTGTGTTGATTCCCGGAGAAGTAAGGCTAAGAGAACCTTACCAACACCAATGCTATGACTACTCACACTTCAGCTACTTTAGAACCCATAGTTGCCATAATTACCAAAATCAGGCCATATGCTATTAAGAAGATGGGAATTTAAAAGTCGTTGGCTAATCCAGAATAGTCTTTAAAGTGAGTAGAAATGGCAATGCAAGTGAATGCCTCCACCATTCGACCTGAGTGTGCCCCATTTTTTTAAATCTTTTCTATAGACTGGACTGCCTATCTGCAGAAGTGTAAGCCCTACGTGTCCAGAAAAAAGAGAGACTTTACTGAGTTGAGAACAGGACTGGGGGTTTTAAACACAATAGATTCAGAAGTATTAATGAATAAGCTGACAACAATTAGCAGTGATATGGTTAAATTGCAAAAACCTTTACAATCTTTGTCACTGGCATTAAGTACCAGCCAGTGGAAGCCATCCAAATTATTATCAGAATAGGAAAACACAGAAGACCGAGATCATGAATTGATAATTAGGTATAGCTAGTAAAAACATTTCATTGGCCCTTGGGTGTACACAGGCACAGTTATGGATGCAATCAGTGGCTGCTTTAGTTATTAGAGAAAGGGTAAAAGGCACATTCCCTGCTGAAATTCATAAAGTTGTTTGGGATAATGCCTTAGATTTGGAAAAAGAACTCCTGCCCTGGTGGGTTTTAGTTAATTTTAGTTCTAATCCTGTGACAAGTGTGGTAACGGCCTTTGTTTTAACTATATATGATAGATCAGTGAGCTTGATATATCCAATAGTTCCCTTAGGACTAATCATGAGGGGACCATATTATATCCCTCTGAGCACAGAATGTGGGCACAGAAAGTTGAAGGAAGGTGACAAACCATTAATTTAGAACCCTGCTCAATGAGGGAACAACTGGGGTTTATATGTGAAGATAACGTAGATGATGATAAAGATATTTGTTTGGATGCAGAGCAAAGCATTTGTCACTTTGAAATGCATCCCATTAACCAGACAAGCCTGCTTGTGTATACAGGACAAAGTTGTGTTTGTCTTAAAACAGCATGCCCCACTATAACAGTAGATGAGATCACTGTGAATGAGACTCAACCTGTGTATTTGTAACTTTGTTAGAATCTCAAAGGATGTGACTTCTCCTATCAGGCTCCTGTTGAATCATACCAACATATAAAGGTGAAGTTGACTACTGTGCAAGAAATATCACCTGTACCTATAAGAATGAACTTAACTTTAGTTGCACAATTATTGAAACATAATGAATTAAAGATAATTCTTAAAGAAAATAAAGAGAATCCCTTCAAGAAGGCCCATCTCATCATTGGTGGGATGTGCTTTTTGAGTTATCACCAATGGCAACTAGCTTACTCAATACTCTGGTTCATCCAATTATTGTTTTGTTCATTTTAGTTGGTATAAGATTGATTTTGTCTGTTACAATACTTGTTTTAAATTGGAGAATGCTGCAACAAGTAGCAGCTTTAACTTCAATACCAAGAGAATATGGCATGGTTTTAAGAGACACCTACCATACAGCTTAGATAGATGAAGAAGAATCTGTATATTAGTAAAAGAACTCACTAACTTCGAAGAAGGAGTGGGGATATGAATCATGATTTTTATGAGTTAAGATTTTAGCTAAGGGTTAGAAGCAATATATATTAAGATGGAAGTTAGATGAACAAATTATAGGTTAATGATTATTAGATGCTTAAGCTACAGCTAATAGAGGTATTGTTTGAAGGAAATTGAGTAAGTGAACTGTAATAAAAACAGATTGAAACCAGCAGAACAATGACCAGCACCTGGACTTTACATCAATCTATCACAAAGCAGAGGCCAGAGGGTCATGGAGACCTGATTCAAACTTTCCTTACTTCATCCTTCAAGACCACTGACCCAATTCAAGACCACCAACCCAATTCAAGAGAAGAACACGTGTGAAGGACTGATGGCCTTATTTTGGAGATGGGAGGTGCGTGGGTTATGCATATGCATTGTATGTAAGGCTTTGGGAAATAGAGGGCAAAGGGTTTTGTATTTGGCTGACATGACTTTAGGGGACTGCCCCTGTGCCACCTGACATCGCAATAAACACACCGCTTTCTAACTTTAACTGGTTAGANAGATAGATGAAGAAGAATCTGTATATTAGTAAAAGAACTCACTAACTTCGAAGAAGGAGTGGGGATATGAATCATGATTTTTATGAGTTAAGATTTTAGCTAAGGGTTAGAAGCAATATATATTGATTAAGATGGAAGTTAGAGGAACAAATTATAGGTTAATGATTATTAGATGCTTAAGCTACAGCTAATAGAGGTATTGTTTGAAGGAAATTGAGTAAGTGAACTGTAATAAAAACAGATTGAAACCAGCAGAACAATGACCAGCACCTGGACTTTACATCAATCTATCACAAAGCAGAGGCCAGAGGGTCATGGAGACCTGATTAAGACTTTCCTTACTTCATCCTTCAAGACCACTGACCCAATTCAAGACCACCAACCCAATTCAAGAGAAGAACACGTGTGAAGGACTGATGGCCTTATTTTGGAGATGGGAGGTGCGTGGGTTATGCATATGCATTGTATGTAAGGCTTTGGGAAATAGAGGGCAAAGGGTTTTGTATTTGGCTGACATGACTTTAGGGGACTGCCCCTGTGCCACCTGACATCGCAATAAACACACCGCTTTCTAACTTTAACTGGTTAGAGGGTCTTTGTCTGTGATTCACTCTCACGAACAGCACAGGAAGATTACAAGAAAATAATGGTTTGGGGAAAGGATTTAATACAAAGATAGGACAGGAATGCTGGGCAGGCACAGGGTTCAACAGGCATTGAGCCATTTCTATCCCTCTTTCTGATTGCCTCATGCTTCTCATCCATTTACCCTGATCCCTTCCCCTAAACTTCCCATAATAGATTTTACATAATCCCACAAACCTCTTCTGTAATAAACTTCACATAGACCCAAAATCCCCCTCAAATTCTGAACACACTTGTAATAATCATGTTCTTCCTCTCTATAAGTGGCAAAGCTGAGGCTGATGCCTTCAAGGCTGTGCTTGAGTAGGTTTTTACTGGTCCGTTTATCAGCAACTAAAGTTTGTTTGTATGACTGGATTGTGTTGGCTTGAGTTCCAATTGTCTCTGTCTCATCAAAGGAGGGAATCTAATTTCTAGGTATAAAGCTTTTGATACATGTAGTTAAAAGTTGTTATGTACATGTCAACTTGTCTCAAGATCAAATTTGAAAGACTAGAAAAAACACAACAATCATCTTGAATACAAGTATCCAAAATCACAGCTGTAGCATAACCGGAAAAAATATCTTTTTGTACCTCAGTTTCCCATCTCTAAATAAAAGGTGGAAAATCTTTCCTCACATAAGTTATAATGTATTTGGGACAGAAAGTGCTCTTGTTCTGTATAATCACAGCATTTCTTGTCTCATCCTCTTGGAGACCGAAGTAGTAATAAAATAGTGTGTTATTTTCTCTGTTCTTCAAATAACCTTTGTTTCAGCAAAAAAATAGCCATTAGACAATAAACTCATACTAACAGAAAACTGAAAGGTCTGAAATTGATCTTACCAGGAATGAGCAAAATCAGAAATATCACTGCATATCACTTCCAAAGTCTTGAACCATTCCACGAGAATAAAGTTATTAAACAAACAAAAACAAAATAACAAACACAAGGATATCAAAAGCTTCTTCTGCTGTAATTGCAATCACAGTGACAGTCAAGATTCACAAAACAACCATATAATCTTCTCAAGCTTAGGGAAATATCTGTGCTACTCTTTGTTTGGGGAACTTTGGAGGCGAGATGCCACGTTCAGGGCTGTTTAGTCTGGAGCCAGGGACTCTTCTCAGCCCCTCGAGCAGTAGTTTATAAAAAAAGAGAGACCTTTTTGCAAATGTAAGCTGTCATGAATCCATAACCAAACTCTTGACTTTTACAGCTATGTTACTTTTACTAAATTTTCTGTTTCCTGATGCTCTTGCAATACATCCAGAAACATGAGCCATAAAGAACACCATATCCTCCAAAGATACGTATCTTATCTGAAATAACAGGTTCACTGTCAGCATAGGTACTGAGACCAGAGCTATCAGGTCCCCAGGATTTCTGATGACTGGACTGAATGTGCCATATTACCCACATGGTGTGAAGCAAGAAATCTCACCTGTTGAAGGGTCTATACAGGGAAAGGAAAAAAAAAACAAAAAAAAGCAAAAAAAACCAACCCACCAACCAAAAAAAAAACCCAAAATGGAAGTCATTAAATAAAACGGTTCATAAAAGTCAGCAAAAATTTAACACAGGGGCTTATTCAGTCAGAGGGAGAGGCTACTGATGTGACCTAGGAAAATACATACCACCATTTGTGCCAGAAGAACTTGAGAACTGGAACCCAGCAGAACACAACTGGCATGTTCAAATTTGACCTAATTGGAGAAAGAAAAAAAAAAATCATGTTCTTTCTGTTAAGGGCAGGGAGACAAGGAGAAGAGAAACCTGTCTGCTTCTGTCCAATCTACATCCTTCATTATTTTCTATCACCTCTGCTTTTTAAACATCTTGTTTTTATGTGAAAGGCAGCAAAACTACACTCCAGAAGCATCATGGTTTGCCTCAATGCCTCATCTCGAGCAAAACATTTTTAAGAGATCCATCATTTTGGCTGTGGATTTGAATACAAACTCGAAGTAATGTCCTTTCTGCCAAAATAACCTCCTTGCTGTTCTCCATGTTTTCAGGATTGTGCTAAAACTATAAAAACCATATATATGAAACCTAACAATCACATGACATTTAACAGCATCATACTGATTACCTGGATTGCAGTGCTATACGAGACCAAAGATGTGAATTGAAAAGTGGAATGTACCAACACTTCCATGGTTTCATTATCCTCGTAGATTGACTATGGAAGTATCACACATGAGTTACAGAATCATAAAAATTCAAAATATATCATATCTATTGCTTTCTCTGTAGTCCTTTTAAACAAAAAACAGTCTCAAGGAATTTCAAAATCCTTTTTGTTTGTTTTTTTCTTACCCATAAACATCAACCATTAGATGTTTACCTGCTTTTTTCCCCACTTCCAAGGTATGGGTTAGAAGAGTGCATGTCCCTGGGTTCTTTTTAGTCTGTTTTTAGAAAAACATTTTTCTTTTGCAAGTCCTCTGAGACATTGTGCAATTCCTTTGACTTTTGAAACATAACTACTGGTATATATGAAAACTTACCCTCATTTTTGGGGCTGGCCTCAGTTAAAATACCTGTGGCTCTAGACAGAGGAGCACTCAGTTCTCCCTGAATACCCCATCCCTCATTAGAATATTAACATATATTCCCAAGCATCTAACATTCCATTTGTGAAACATATTAAACTTTCCCATCTTTAATAAGAGACAATTTGGCTAAAATCTTAGAGCAAGAAAATTCAGTAGTGTTCTGATGGCTGCTGCAAGACTCACAGGAGGAAAGTTACATTCTAAAGGATATAAATCCCATATAGGAGTAAAAAATAACAACAATAATTTTCTACATAAAAATACAGGCTGCAATCCACCCTTCTTGGATTTGAGTTTCTCCAGCGCAGGTGTCTCTGTGTGAGGCAGGTGACTGAATTCCCATTACAGCCCATGGAGAGCCAAGCAGGTCTGTGATTTAGCTGGGAACAAACACAGGCAACCACTGAGGTTCTCAGAACTTCACTGTCTCTTGCTGATGCCTGCCTTTGAAAGAATACACAAACCGTGTCAGCACTTTGACAGTTGGGAGAGAAGGCTTGTCCCAACAGAAGGAAGAGATGCAGACATGGAACCACAGCTCATTATTATTAATTCCCAAGGGCCATTTTTCTGTGATATTAAAAGACTTGCCAAAGGTGACAAGAAAATGCTGCAGGACTCCTGCCTGCCTATGGCAGTTATTAAACATAAACAGAATGTTATGTGCAAGATTTACCTCTTTTTTCCCCAGCAGTGGTAGAACACAGTGGAAAGAAGAAGAAAATTTTCATAAAAGCACAGAGTTTTGGAATATATCTTTTTGGAAATAGCTGTGGATTATTTGATTATAGGAAGAAGGCACACAGACAAGCTTTCAGAATCTGAACACTTTGCTTCCCGCAGCAATGTGTTCTATCTACTTCAGGGAATTTTGGACTAAAAACGAAGCTTCACGGCCACTGGAGGGTGCAAAATTACCCAGCACAAAGAGCAGGTTTTATGCACTTCAAAACAACCTTTCTGCTGCACAATTCCCAAGAGAAAAGTGAAAATTATACTTTCTTTCTTGGCAGTAAAGCTCTATCTGAAAGAAATTTTGCAAAGATGAATTTGATTTAGACTGCATAATGACAGAAAACTCAAAGTAGAAATACTGAAAGCTTTGCTTAGATGGAAAGGTAACTTTTTAAGGAAGTGTGAGGATTCTCATAAAGAGAAATTTTAAAATGTATTCTCTTTGAAAGTTTGCTTGCTTTTTTCTCCCCACCCCATAAAAATGTCCTTGAGAACAGGACCAAAGCTATGGGATATCATTCTAGGCAATTTTACACATACCATATTTGAATGTATCTGTAAATATTTATTAATGGTATTTTCACATCTCCCCCAAACATTTAACAGCATCCAGATAGTTTTTTGCTGATTTTTAGACACTGACACACATGTAAGCTACTGAATATTTTGTTCTACCTCTTCTTTCCTTACTGCTGACAACTATTTTCCCCTTTGAAAACTTCATTGTGTTTAGAATTTGGTCAAAATTATTCCTTTTTTTATAAAGTTAAAAGCCAAAATTACTTCATATCTCTTTCACACCTTTGAGAGTCTTCCTAACTCAGCAATGACACCAATCATTGCCCTCCTCTTAGTGTAGGTGTTAAACTTCTCACCTTGTCTTTCATGAGTCTAAAAGTCACTAGATCCACTTCACATTTTAGTCCTGATTTTGTCCCTACACCTTCCTGGTATGCCCTTATGTAGCTCTCTAAAAATTTTCCTTTCCCTAATGTTGAGTGGATTATCATCAAACACTGCCCTGTGCTGCCCACATCTGCCCAGCCGGGACTGCACACTGTTAAGTGGAGCCCTGCCCAACTCTCATCTTCCTCCAGGTCATGCCTCATTAGCAGAATGGGAATGAAAAGTATCAGCTTTCCTCTCCTCTGCTCTATCTGCCTTATGGCATGCATGGCCTAATTATGTGACTGGGCAACAGCCAGCACAACAGCTGATTTGGTCTGCTGCATGCTGATAGCAATACAATATTTGGAAATTCTAAATCAAAATGTAGTTGTGGAATTTGAGAAACAGTTTCAAAATGCCAATACCAATACTATTCCTTTCCCATTATAATGAGTAGAAAGATCTATAAGAGACCTATGATAGTATGACTTTGTCACCAGCTCTCAGTCTCCACTGCAGGCTGCAGATACCCAACTTTTCTAAGCCAACCAATCATTCTGAAGGTCAAACACTATGAATATTTGCTAACTTCCAACTTCAAGACCCGCTTGTTCAAGTCAAAGGGATTCTTCCCCAGCTCCAAACTCTCTCTACACATCTTTATATTCTTTGCATATTTGTTTTAAATGACAATCCATCAGGAAGACATCCTTTGTAGGGATCAACTCCCTCTTCATGATTACTTGTCTCATTGGCCATTCATGGCTGTTAGAGTTAAATACAGTCAACCTCTGGCCAATACAAGCAAACAGCAGGGAGTAGGCCTTCAAATATAGGGATCTGCACCACAGCATGGCAAAAACATTTTGCCCAGAATTGTGACTACTCACTACATTTACCACAAAAACTCTCCAGCTCCAAATGGTGACAATGAATCAGTGGGAAAGTCAGACTCCCATATCTCCAAACAAAATAAAACTCTGAATTAATTCATTTCTTTAATCAAAGAATTGAAAAGAATTGAAATTTTCTGCTAGGCATGCTGTCAAACTGACAAAGTGACTCAGCGAGCAGAATAATTGGTCTGTAATGTGATTATATTTGGGGATTCAGGTTGGGATTTAGACATGCTGTTAAAGACTAAACTGAAATAACTGATTTACTGACAACAAAGTTGTCAGGCCTACAGGTTTAAAAGGTCCTGCTGTCAGTCATTAAACAAGTGGGAAGTCAGTGCAAAAAATAATTGGCTGCTGTGTCACCTTACTGGGGCTTCATTAGTAAATATCCTTAATAAGCTGACCCAGATGTGAAACACAGTTCCTGAGAAGGTGAGAGTGACAGTTTTTAGATTATTCCCCAAGGCCTGTCCTCTTGCACAACAAACTCCTTACAGGAAAGGGAGATGATCCATAACTATGCAGCCCATCTCCAGTAAACAGACCCTCTCTCCAAGACCCCAGCCATTAGGAAAGGGAGGAGCAAAGGTCTCCAAGAACTCCCAGGATCAAGCAGTACCAATCTATTAACTAAAAGTCAGTCATATACAGAGGAACTAAGCACAGTACCACTCAGGAGAAGCACTCTTGTTGGCACCCTGAAACACATACTGCAGTGTTACAAAGGAAAAAAAAAACCAGCAAAACAAAAAACCAAAAACATGCAATGAAAACTGTGTAGCCAGAAATCTTCTGAAACTAAAACACATCAACCAGAAATTGCACAAAGATGTCTGCATAAACCAAGTTATGCATACAGGGAAATTTAAGAAAATTAAATATCACAACTTTATTGCCTAAATAATGCAGACATATGAAACACCACAGGACCAGTAGCATCAAAACTGAGGAATCACATGATAATAAAAACCAGAGCAGAGCATAGGGGCAGAATCACCTTCCTCGCCCTGCTGGCCACATTGCTTTCAGTGCATCCCAGGATACAACTGGCTTTCTGGGATGTGAGCACACAATGTCATATCACATCCATTTTCTCATCCACCAGCACTACCACATCCTTCTTGGCCAGGCTGCTCTCAGTGACTTCTTTTCCCAGTCTGTTCTCATGTCTGGGATTCCCCTGACCCAGAATTAGCACTTAGACTTGTTGAACATCATGAGGTTCTCATGGGCCCACTTCTCAAGCTTGTCCAGTGCCCCAGGTTGGCATCCCATCCTTCTGTTGTGCCAACCACCCAGCTCACAATCCTCTTGCATGTCCTCACTTCCCAACACTAGAAAACAATCCAAGCTTTCTAGCAGTGCTGTTTTGTTAGGCAGGGACTCACTGACCTTTTTAAAGTTAATTATTTAATATGCCAGAATTATATTACTGTTCTCATCTGTACATCTCAAATGTATTCCTGTTTGATTTGTGTAAAACATACACTAAGGAAGACAACCACACGGTTTAACTGCAAGACTCTACTTGGTTTTCATTAGTGGAAATGAAGACAACAAAATCATCACAGACAGCAGTTCCCATCAAGATTTGATTTGGAAGCTTTGTACAAGAGCTAAAAATAAAAGACTGTGCAGTCATAAATAATTTAAAACTGTGTTCATGAACAAAGAGCACTTCAAGGATGACGTTCAACTGAAGCACATTGGATCCCAGGGATGCAAAAGGAGCTGGAATCTGAGAGGAATTTCTAGGTGCCCTCAGCAAACAAAATCCCAGGTGCTGGGTTGGGGCAGGGCATGTGCAAAGGCTTGGGGGGAAATTCACTCGGTCCAAAGAGACAGTAGGTTCACAGATGTCAGAGGGAACCTGTGTGTGTCAAAACCTTCAGGCACACCAAGTTCATGTTTGTAAGGAGCTCTGAAGATAAGGTCCTGTGGATTAAGATTTCCTTGGAGGATGCTATTTTTTTTCCCCCCCAGTTTAAAACAAAGTTTTTTAAAGGTTATGTATTTGATACAAGGTATAAAATACTATTCATCCAGCCTTGCAGACAGCTATACAGAGACAATAACTACTCACACAGATGTCAGATTAATTCCATATGAACGGTTTCTGTTCTAATGCTGGCCAAAGTATTTTTGCTCCAAAGAGAAAATAATTAAAAAGCTTTTCACAGAAGACTACACTTCAATAAAAGTGGGGAGCTGGTGAGCAGGAACCTCTCGAGAAGCTGTTTGTAAAAAGAGATAATAGCCAAATTCTCTTTACACTCTGCCTTCTAAAGCCTATCAAGTTGCTTAGGGCTTTTAAAATCCTGAATCTGTATTTTCATTACAGACAATATTTTCCTCAGTTTTCAGGAATGGCCAGTAGTATATACTTTTAAATTCAACCTGACTGTAAATCACTGCAAGAACTCATGGCATATAATTTAAATCAAGCCTCCCAAAACTCCTGCTGAGTGGTGACCCTGTCACTATTTGCCAATAGCAAAGGGCACCACTTGCACAGTGCTGTGAATTAGATCTGTGACCAAAACAATGCTGATAGGACACTTAAGTTTCATTTATTGCTGAGCAGTGTTTGCACAAAATCAAGCCCCCCTCCCATTTCTCCCTCTGACCCCTCAGTGCTATGAATGTGCAAGAGGCTGGGATAATAATAATTAAAAGCAGAAGTATAATTCAAAATTATCTCATCAAAATTAAAATAAAAAAGGTCTATAGAAAGTTATAAGAAAGGAAATGAAGTCAATAACAACTAGAGCAAGAACACAGATTTGGGTGTAATTTGCTATAATAACAAACTGTTGACTTGAGAGAAGGAGAGCATCTGAAGATTGCAGGTAGTCATGGGCTTCACTATGTCATAGTCCCCTGAAATATGCAAACTGCACTGGGGGTGTGTGTGTGTGTCTGTGAACAGGAGTATATTCCATCAAGGATGGCAGCAACCCCCTCATATCAGACACAATGATAAAAACTCTCTGAGCTATCACATCCACTCTCAAGACTTCCATCACATTCCATCTTAATGAACCAGTGAAATTCTAGAACACAAAAGAATGAGTAGAAAAAAACATCCTACAGGAAAACAGTGAAAGAAAATGCACATTTAAGCTGAAGAGGAGAATTTGGAGACAGCCTAACTGCAGTACTCAGATATGCAAAATCAGCCTCCAAAGAATGAAATAATGTTTCATACATTTGTAACAGACAAGATAATAAATACTGAATTTGAATCATGGACAAATCAGATTAAAGATAAGAAACCAAATGTTTCTTATCAAACCAGACCTAGGAATGCCGCATTTCCACAAATGTACCTGAATTTCTCTTTGGATCAGCTAGATAAAATTATCTCCTGTCCTCCTTCTCTGATTCTATGGATGGCACAAGCCACTTATGAAAGGCTTAAGGTTTACTTAATACATTTTATAAAGCCAGTATTAGCAAGTGAAGTACATGAACAATTAAGTTGTAATTTCTTTGCATACTTAAAACTACCTTCTCGTCATGACGCAGGACACACTCTGACATGTTGAATGGTGTAAGCCCAGTGTAACTAGTGAAATCCCACGAAGTCTCAGAACTTGTTCCCTAAATGTAATCAGTTACACAAAGACCTGGAGTGCTGGTGTGTAACAAACCGTAGTCACACCAGGCTTTGCACCTTTTTCACTAGGTAACATTAGCAAATCCTCACTGTGTCAGCCATGGGAAAGGGTGATTCAGGCAAAGACCCAGTATTGCAGTACAGACTGGTCAGTCTTTGTGGCTAGGAGGCTGAACCAGCCATTCCTAGCGAGTACTCAGTATGTCTTAGCCAGTATTGCTAAGATGAGGTACCCAATGGAAGAGCAGCTTGGACAAAATAATGAAAATCTAAGTCCTGCAATAGCAGCCAGAAAAGATCAAGGGAGTGAAAGATCTTAATGTCACCACATCTGATTCTATTTGCCCATGTTAACTCTGAACGAAAAGCCTACATACCCTGTTCCAGCATACATACCCTGTTTCCTATCCATAAAGCCATTATGAGTGTGAGCTGCTGTCTTCCATCTCACTGGCCTCCTGAACTGTGGTCAAACATTCAAAGAGTTGTTCGACACTAAAAGGGAGAGTATTGGAAGAGCTGGAAGAGCTGTAATGCTTTCAAACAACTACAATGCCCACACCTGAAACTGGCTGTAAAAACCATCTAGAAGCATAAGAGATCACTTGTAATTCCCAAATGAAGCCCGGTGACTTGTGACAACAGTCAAGGGGAAGCTGTACAGCAGCAACTGTGTATTTATGCCCCATTAAATATCTATCAACTGACAGCTGCTCTTGTCTTACAATGCTGTTCCAAAATTTTTTCACATAAAATACCAGAACCAAATAAGAGATTAAAATCACAGCAAAGAGCTGTGAGAGACTTGGAAAGTCATATTGCCTGGTCTCAAAACCAAACTCATTCTAGATTGGCAGGTGACCAATAGCTGTGCATCAGTGGCCAGAATTCATAAACCAGAAAATCTTAAATAAAAATATTACCTCAAAGACAGTGGTGCATGAAGAATAACTTCAACTTTATTCTAAAATGTTAATTGTGCTTTTGGTTTTTTGATAACTTTGTTTCTACTGCATGTATGCGCTAGGGTACTTGCTTAACAAAAGCTAAAAATTTTAAAGATAATGAATTCATGCATTTTCAGCTCTAATACAGAACTTAAAGTCAGCTCATCTGAGCAACTTCAGGCTGCCAGCTGCCCTCAGACCACATGTACAAAGGCACATGCAGCTTGAGCACTGAGGAATGAACTTTTTACAACTACCCACACATCAAGAGCTCAGACTCTGCTTTCTGTAACCAATCTGCGAGATGTGCCTCTGAGTACAGTGCTTAGGTAACACCCAGAAGCCAGGGAGGGTAAAGATGCTTGTAGGTAAAAATGTTTTGTACTCTAGTATCTAGTCCTATTTTACCTAGGATATTAAATATCTTGTTTACAAAGCAACTACACTTAAAGCAAGAGTATAGCATTCTGTGTTTCCATGACTTTTCACCTGTAGCCCAGACAGAATTAGAAAAACATACTGTAATGATAAAATGACAAATGCAGAAAACAGGAAATGCTGAAGAAATTTCAACCAATGAAAGAACACTCAAGGGAATATTCAAAATTTCTCTTCTTCCATAAGATTTCCAGAAACTGGTGAACTGCCATGAAAATTACTATTAATTTAAACAGATTGTTTTCCTTTCAGAAGAGTAGCAGCACATATTACACAATCTTATTGTATCACAGGGCAAGAATGGATATAATCCAATATCTGCTAAATCACACATGTAGATTCACTTGACAGAAGAAGATCCTTTTCCACCCTGGTCACACGAAAGAGTACATAGAAGCACGTTTATAACAATTTAAGAAATCAAGCCTCCAATTCCCATTTTCCCTAAAGACACCTGATTTTATATTTTCTGCCATTTGGTGCCAAAGAACTTAGTTATTGGGTATTCTTCCAGATGAAAGAGGTCTATTTAAAATATTTTAATATTTACAAGAGGAAGGGCTGAAGTCTAAGCATACCATGCCTTCCACAAGTGCCCAAACAAGCTGCATTGCCTGTCACAGCCTCATGAATATTTAGAGATATTTATGAGGAGGAGTAGCTTAACCTGACAATATGCATATCTGGTCTGTGACCAATTACCAAATACTATTTTCAGTATATGTGGTAACACAGTCTCCCATTCTGAAAACTTCTAACAGGGTAAGAAACATTTTCCTACATCACTAACTTGAGTTACTTTTACCCCATATTTCAGAGTCCTTTCCAAACAATACCAGTAGTTTTGTAGTTTTGCTGAAACCATAATAAAATATGCACAGACCATGAGTCAGAGGACTTTTCTAAATACAAATTGGATATTCTTTGTGAAACACAGCACTTTCCTTGAGGAACACAAATTCTGAGAGAAGTGATGTCAGAAGAATTGCATTTCCAGCACATCACTAGATACAGACATTTCCATGGCCTTAAAAGACCTCTGCTGCTTCCAGCCATCACCCCACGGGGCATATGAGACTGGATGTTACATATGCTTTCAGAGAAAACAAGTTTTAGTCATGCTTTACACCACCAAAGACTGCACTTTACCTAAATTTGGTTCAGCTCTACCACATTCTAAGCAACTACTTGCAGCTACTATTTCACATCCTCTTTGTTAAGAAATCTCTCCAGTAGCCTAAAGAAAACCAAAACTTACTGTCCCTTTTATCCATGGGTTGCTGGTGAACACAGCGTAAATCAAACATTAAATCACTACAATCATCATCAAAGCTTACTTCTAAGTTATTTCTCTTGCAGTGGCACCACTTGACAAAGGTCCTACAGAAAGTCATTCATAACACAGCAGATTTCTGTCGCTACCAGACTTATTTGCCAAAATGCAGCGATGGGGGAGGAACAGGGAAAGCACCAGATCTTCAGCAAAGATGCAAAAGACCACCAAGGGACTAGAAATGAACACTTATTCAACACTGTAGTATTTAGTGAACCATTTCTTAATCTGAGCAGTTCACAATAGTTAACACAGCTATACAGAGCAATAGTTTAGCAGGAAAAGAAGAGGAAGCATATTGAGATATTTACACAAAGCCTCAACCTCACCTGTGCCAAGAGCTTTCCACCTTCCACTGTTTGCAGCCTTTCCCTGGAGCACTGCAGCCTTCTGTTCACAAGTCTGCACCCTTTCCCTTGTGCTGGTGTCATGTGTTCTATCCATGTCCTTCTGTCCTTGTATCCTGTTCTCCTTGTTCTCTCAGCTCCCTACCTGCAAAGCCCAAGCCTGCTATGTCAGGGTTTCCACAGGAAGTGGTGGACACTGATGCAAGAATCATCCTTTCCCCACCTCGCACTTCCCTACCCTAATTTCATATCTTTTACCCCCCAAAAAAAACAAACAAACCCCTAAATCAAGCAAATAAAATGGTTGAAAGTCATCTTTGAAATGGCATGCAGGCATTTCCTAGTGACATCCATGTTTAACAATCAATTAATATGCAACTCTTGCCTCTGGTCAGAGCATGCTTCAAACAGCTCTAATGGCATCACAAGCAGGAAAAACAAGCACGGATTTTGAGCTGCTCTTGAGGAAAACTGTCAGGGCAAAAAATTATGACAAACCACCTGTGACATTACAGGGGGTGCCATGGGGAGGAGAGTCACCTGGGGAGATCCTTGTGATGATTTTCTTCTTTGCTGGCCATCAAAAGAGCATTTTCCCTTGAGCTTCTTCTTTTACTGTTACCAAAAGTAACTGTTACTAACAAAGCTGTCATTTGCCAGCAGCTATGGACTGTCTCATTATCTTTTGTGCTTGAAAAACACTACTTCATATTGAAAGAAAGTACAAAAAAATTGCATTCATTCTTGTGCAGGGGGGCAACAACAGGTTTATCATTCACACCCTTCATAACTGTTCGCGTTATTGCAATGAATTCAATTTAAAGACCACAAGGACACAAAATCAGAAGACCATTTTCTGTACAATTTCCTTCTGCAGCAATGTATTTGTATGAATCAAAATGTTCTTAAAATGTACATAATTTTCAAGAAAATTCACTATGATAATTAAGCACTGGCTTAATACAACATAAAAAAATACCAGTTGTCTCAAAGATTATAAAAACTTCAAAAGTAAAAGTTACATTTTTAAGAAATCAAATGGCTATGTGGATATTACCCTTTTGGCTGCTCAGCTGAAAAAGGGAAAACTAAACTCACTGTACAAATCTGGGGTTTTTTGCAGGTACATGCGATCCAGTGTCCAAAACAGAAACAGATCATCAGCAGTTAAACAATATCCTATATCTTAAAATGTATTAATCACAAATAACACATTGGTGTTATTCTTAACATCTGAAATATCCTTTAGTGTAATTCATGGCTTATATAGTCCTTGACTTCAGGCTGTTCTCATTCTTTCTTTTTGGTGAAGTCATATGGTTTCCACCACTGTGCAAACTGCAGCACCTTTTTCCTCTGCTCCTCAAAGTTCTGTCTGATTCCTTTCCTCCACAGCCGTGGTTCCAAGTCCAACATGCCACCAATAATTTCCTTTGCAAGTAAAAGTAAGATAGATAATGATAAATATAAACTTATATTACTTAACACTATCTTATCACAGAATAAAGAAATATGTATTTTCAAATTATGAGATTGTCCATTTTCATCAAGTGCTAATTAGAAGTTGAAATTCTGAAAAATATACCAATTTAAACACAGAACTGCAGTTGCCTCAGCAAAATTCTTGTAAGCACAGCACAGTGATGTACTGCTTCAATATCCTAACATTGCAAGCCTGTTAATGCATTAGTGCATTTGTGATTAAGGTAAGTTGAGAGAAAGAAAGCTGCCCTCTCTGCTTTTTCTAGTGTTATATTTCTCCCCATTCACTCCTCATGTTTTTGCAACACTGACTCTTTCAAAAAATGTTTTCTGTGACATAATAAAGAAAGGAAGAATTTATTACAGCTGTCCCTGTGTATACATTTTACACTACTTATAGCATCAGTAGCAATTTAACCACATAAGGGTTTTAATAGCAGTTGGCTGTGAGTTTGTATGTGTATGCACACTAATTTATACAAGCAGGTGTCAGTGAACCTATGTATCAATACTATGGCCATGAAAATTCTTAAGTAGATGCAAGTATCTTCTATCTCTAAGATTATATACCTATGTCAAATATCAGCAGTTCTGATCAAATGAAAAGAAATACAAATTTAGAATCAAAATCTCAGTATCAGTTAGTGAAAAAATCCTTCATTCAAAAAGCCAAGTTACAATGACTCATCAAGAAAAGACAGATAATAAACTGAGATAGGGTACATCAAAGTATCTGTTCTGGCAGCATCTTGGTTTAATTACTTAATTTTTCCAAAACAGAGTATAATTGGTAAATTAATCTCTTACATAACAATACCTTTCCAAAGTAATGAGGGAAATTGTGTTGATCTTCAATCACATGAGCAAATCCTCCCTGAAGGCCAAAGTCCACAGAAAAGTACGGCAACCCTTTGGGAACCTGCACATGCAAAACCACATTTTCAGATGTTTAACAAACATTGCTGGCATTTAGTCAACCTCCCCACAGGAGAATGAATTTGAACATGGTTTTGCAGTTTGTAGTATCACGTTTTATTTTAAACTACCTCTCACACCAACTACATGTAGGATAAAATTGCAACAGAGAAATGTAAAGCAACACTAAAGCAGGTAAGGGAAAATATCAACATACAGCAAGTGGACAAAAAATACACTGAAGAAAAGATGACTGGGGTGGCAGAACTTCCAGAGGCCACAGCTGGAATAGCAAGTAAGAGATGGGGACATCAGGCAGCAGTGTGCACAGTGGGCAAATGCCTCTCTGACTCCACATCTCTGAATTACATAAGTTTAACAGAAATTTTAAGGCAACCACAACCAAGCTGCATTTATTAAAGATAAGATGTTGACTGGTAATAGGAAATATTTACCCAGTGAAAAAAACTGACACTTAGGGGGAAGGGGAAACAACTTTTTGGACAACAGATTACCAGAAACGCCCTCTATGGGAATGGACAGATATTATCCTTAACTTGCCAAATCAGACAACTTAATAATTCTCTCAGCCTTCAGGGCAGATGCTGGATATCTGCCTCAACAAATATCCTTCAGGCTAACAGAAGTGGATTCACTTATTGCTACAGTACTGCAAGTAATTTCTGCTGTATCACTGCAATAAGTTATTTTTCACTCCTTTAATTGTTGAAAATGTTTCTGTACTGGTAAGATTTACAAAGCTTCCAACTCATAAGCATTTCTTTTGCTACAGTCCAAATAACCATACAACTTTCAGGAGGCATGTTCCATATATTCCTTGAAATACTGACTCTAGAAATAATTAAGATTTAATACAGAGTAACAATGTAGCTTAGCAAGAAACATTTAACACTTTAAATGGACCTTAAAAAATAAGTCCTTAAACAAGGAAAAATGGGTTGGCAGGTGACACCTTAAAGAAAAGGTCAGCTTTGTCTTATTTCTCACAAGTTCTGCACACAATCCACCAGGTGATGTCTCAGCCATGTCTGACCTTCTAGCCAGGCACCACCATCTCCCAATACAACTCTCCAAATTCCCAAACCTCAGCTCAATCTCTAAGTCACACTTTCCTATATTCCTAAAGCCTACAAACACTTCTTACCCTACAATAATGTAAAAATCACACAACTGTGTAACAATTTATGTTCAGATATGTTGTATTAATGTAAAGAACTGTACTGACTTAATCTGAAAACTGGTCTACCTTCAATAAATATGTAATAGTCACAAAAATATATGGCTATATAAAATGCATCTTCCACCCCAATATTAAAATGACAGAACCTAACAGATCCAGAATTATTCCTTTAAGATTTGTTTACATAAACATGTTTCATCTCAGTATCCAGGAGACAGAGAAGGTACTGTTCCCTTGTTTTACAAAAAAAGATTTATTATGCTATTTATATTTTCACATGATGAACTTAGCAACACAAACGGCTGTTCCAGGTTAATGAAAAAGACACAACATATTTGTTCCAGGGAAGTAATTTGCAAATCTTTGATCTACCTTAATTCTTAAAGTTAATCAAGAAAATTATGCCAGTACATGTCCTCAAAGTGTCAGCTTTGTTCTCAACTAATGCTGGCAGCTTAGTCCACCAATTGTTGAAATAAATGGGAATCTTTTCCCTAATGTCAGTTAAGAGTGCAAGACTGGTAATTCTGCCATCTTCTGATGCACTAATCTAATTGTGTTCCCTTTCTTCTCTCTTTGAAACAGTTAATAATGGAAAAATGTTAGAAGAATTTGATGACAAATTCAGGATACAAAACACTTCATTACTTACAGATTTCCGAATATCTTTTGAAGAAAGATCAATTAACTTCTTGTTCATGGACCACTCTTCATCAGACTCCATGATAGCTTTCTGTAAAATTATTTTATCTAAAGGTGAAAACAATCCCTCATACAGCAAATGAAGAACTAACTGTAGTGAAGTACATTGTAGTAGTGCAAGGAACAATCACTTCTTAACAAAGTAACTTTATTTTTGATAACCTTTCTCATTTCCACAAGTTACTTTATAGAGACATCTTGTAGTTTCTTCAGACCCACCCAATTCAGTTCCTCTGTTTCTTTTTAATTTTAATTTAAATTTTGCTTGACACAAGTTTCAAATAAAAGGTCACATTCTCATTTTACCCAACCCATACAAAACCTGAATTTATTACACTAAATTAGCCCTCTTTCTCTTTTAAACACTAAGAGAAAAATCCAGCTTAGAAGGATGGATTCTTAAAAACCCAAAGCTGACTCTGTATTCCCCATAGTATGGAAGTGGGTACAGTGTAGGGTAGGTACCTTTTAAATTTAATTTGCTGTGCATTTTAATGGTAGATACTTCCAAAATAATTGGCATTGCATTAAATCTTGTTTTTTCTCTTTCCTTGTGCATTCAAAGAAAACACAAGTTTTACCAGCACCTGAAGCACAGCAGTCAGATCAAACAGGTGGAGGGTTTCAAATGTGGTAAAAGTTACTGTATTGTTGTTCACCACACTGCTGCCCCACTCCATCATCAATATCTAAAGACATTATATCCAGAAAGCATAAATAGTATTTCAAAAATCAAATCAAATAATGTTTTTATAAAAGGCAAATAATAAGTCAGTTGCTGAAAGCTGTAAGGTCGCAGTTCCAGGAAAAAGCCTCAATGAACCTTTTCTTAAAAGGTCAGGGGAAAGACACTAGAAAAAAACTAGAAGGAATATCTATCATGCTGTAGAATGTTCATCAGAGGCCTAAGACACATGTAAAATTTGGGCTTACTGAAATAAAATGGGGATTAAACAAAATCTACTATGGTATTTCTTAAAATAGGTAACATTATTTTCTCATTTAATGCCTGCTAAGGTGCAAGTATTGTGTTTTAAGTTTATACTACAGGACTCAAGTAAGAAGTACTGCAATCCTTAAAACACTTCAAGACACTACAATTCTCTCATCTTCTTCTAGTATTTTCAGTGCAGTCAGACTTGGGACAAATGCTCAATGAAAAACAGCTTTTCCACTAACTACTTGAAAAACTCAATTATTTCACACCACTTATTTTAAGATCAAGGAATACCAGCAAAGAATGGTCCAGAAGAAGGATCAAAGAATACATCTCTTCAAAAATAACACTTGAATTTCAAAAATGTTAATCTATTTCCAGAAATAGATTAATTATGATATATACATTCAAATTACTTCAGAAAAATTAATTTTTATGTACCTTAAAGTAGATTGGAGCCATATCTCCTACTTCTTTTGGAAGAGGAATGCATTCATATACCATATGATACCTCTTCTTCATACTCATGTTTGTTTCTAGGAACACACAGTCCAAGTCTTTAGCTTCAAACATTTTCACCAATGCATTTCGAAACATCTGTTTAAATTAAAAAAAAGTGCTATTTAAACTAACTTTGCAAAACTTTCAGATATAATGTATTATTTCACAAGCCCATTTGTAATAAACTAACAATAAAATGGAAAACAGTAGCAATCATACTAGGAAAATTCTGTATTATTTACTAATTTAATAATAACTATATTTCCTATGATAAAAACAAAGGAAGAAAATTATAGAAATTATAGAAAAGTATTTTGAAATACACAATATAATTAACACTACAAACTTAGTTTTAACAAATGCTGTGTATTTCTACAGCTGAAATTGAAACTATGTTGAACTTCTTAACTGTAGTGCTCCATAAAACAACACGGTTTTAACAGTACGTCCCAAGCTTGCAATTTCTAAGAAGGTAATAACCTGGCTTTTACTGACCATAGTTACCATTACGCTTTTACTACTCCTTCCATTTATACAGTTAAAAAAAAAAAAAGTTAAAAAAGGTAAGTATTTCCATCAGGCATGCCTGATCTTTAAGTAAAATATTAGCAGTTGCCTCAAAAAATAAAGCCACCATCTTCACTGTATGGAAGCAAACCAAATGTAATATTCAATACATGTGGCCTCAAACTACATTTACGAGTTCCCTGTAAGAGGGATGAGGTGCGGTACCTAATTCAAAGTGTATTTCAGTTAACAATTCTGATAGTTCCAGTGCCAGGATCCTGCACACACCCAAGAAGCTCTGCAGCCCCTTCTACCTGCTGGGGCCCTGGCTGCCCATGTAGGTGGGAAACTCTGGTGTGCTGCAGTTGTGAACTGGATCAGATCCAGCAGAAAGAGATGGGGTATCAAAGAGTGGTGAGAAGCGTGGACCTGGCCCCCTGACACAGGAGCTGCAATTAAGTCCAAGCTATCTCTTTTGGTCCTTGCCTGGGCTGTTTCAAGGATGTCTGTGCCCAGGTCCCGGGCAGTTCTTGGCCCTGACTTCATCTCAGACCTAAGTCATCACTGGGCCATGGATGACCTTGCCTACCACCATGGGAACACTCCTGCCCTGGTACCATGGGAGTGTGCCTTGTCAGCAAGATGACTTCCCTCACCTGCCTTGCCCATCACCTTGAACCCCTGACTTGCTTTCCTGCAGAGCAGCAGCTGGCTCTGGCTGTTCCCTGGCTCTCGACAGTTGACATTTGCATCCAAGATAAGCAAGAGCATAATTCTATAGCTTACAATGTTCAGATGCTGAACAAATTATCAAGAACAAGGGATGATTTCTGAGAGTCATTCAAACTCATTTGAAGTGCACAAAAGATCTAACTTTCTGTGGGGTAAATGTTTCTGAAAGTTTCTCATGATCTTGAAAAATTATTTTTAAAAATAAAGATTTTTGTCTTACACGTGGTTCTACACCATTTCCACAATGTGAGCCAAGAAATCAACGAAACTGTAGGAGCCTCATAGGTACCATAGCCCTAAGACTCACATAATTCATAGGTAGTCCTTTTTGCACTGATATTTTTTCCCGCTTAACAACACTCAGAAGTACAAACAGCATCATTAAAAGGCTAATCCCACCTAAAGGTTTAAGATACCTTATCTTAATGTAAATGAAGAGCTGATGAATCAAATACATCATCAATATCAGCAAGTACTGAAATAAAATAGAAGGAAAACAAATCACTACCAGGTTTTCAATGCAACAGGACTAGAACTTGGAGCTCTCCATCCTTTCACCATCTTGCTCAGTATGAATCAAACTGAAGGCTTAAGAAACATGGCCAAATATATATCTAAACTAGCCATTTAAGCTCTTCAAAGCAGGCCCTTGTGCCCTGAATTTTTCCTCACTAATGAGCTGCTCCATGCTGTGACAGGAGAGTGCTACCATCACTCCCCTAATGCAACTGCTGAATTACAGCCAGAAGACACTGCTCAGTGTTCCATGACTGATATGGGTCTTTACAGTTCAGTAAAGGCTACTCTGGATTAACAACTTTTGGTCTTCTCCTTGTTGCTCCAGCCACCAGACCTCTACTTCTGATACAAGCAAGCAATCTAGTGAGATACCAAAGGCTGAGAAAGACTATTACAGCTGCTACCCTGCAGTATTAACTGAAATACAAACCCACCGAAAAGCCTAGAATGTCAGCAGATGTTAGCTAACTTTCTCCAGCTGCATTTTCTTGTTTTTAAATACTTTGGACTTTTCCTCCAAATTCTGAGCAGGCCAAAGCATCAAGAATAATTAGCACTGGAAAGGAGAAAACCATCCATAAGGGGAAATAAGAAGGCTTGGCTTATGCTTGGATGTACACAACATTCATACATGCAACAGTTCAGTCAACACAGAATGTGTAAAGATTTATATCTTTTCATATTAAAAATAGTCCATGCATATTTGCTTTGGCAAGTGAGCACATTAGTGTCTAAGCTACACAATATGTTAAATTCAAGAGCTTGAAGGCATACAATGTAAAGGAACTCTTTGTGCTTTACTCCAATATATCATTAAAAAAACCCAGCAAAAATAGTTAGCTAAAACACATACTTCACACAATATTTTGTGAATACCTAAAGTGTGGTAATTTTTTTCCCTTCAACAGTAATAAAATATATGTCTCTGGCATCAGAAAGTTAGTTTAGCCATTGAGTGTCTGCTTATACTCTTCCTAAAGCTTTCCAGACTTCTTCTTCTGTAATACATAGAAGTTGGGTAAAAAAAAGAAGTAATGTATCCATGACACTTTCCAAAATACTTCTCTGCAAAGAAATATGTAAGCTGTCTATGAATATATTCACAGGATCAAAGGATAATGGTTTCAGCAAGTAGTTAGCTACTGGTTAGCAACTAGCAACTACTAGCCTTTTCTAGCAAGTAAAAGACTAGTGTTGAAGACAGGGACTGCATTTGCTTATCTTTTCCTTATCCTAATTTCTTTCTCATACAATTTAAAAAAATCATAATTGTTTATTAAAGAGCTTAGGGTAAGCAGAAGATCTAGGATAAACTTATTTATCATTTTTCTGAATGCCTTTTTGTTCCTCCTGATCCTAGTTGTTGCACTTATTTGCTTCTTATCCAACTTACTTAGGAATTTCTGTCATATGCAAGAGAATTCATTTTCTTCCTGGTTGAAGGGGAGCATGATTTACTATATGAAACAACATCAGTCATGAGACTCAGTGTAGGGAGCAAATTTGAAAAGTCAGAGAATCCATCTGCCAGACTTGAGGCAAGACCAATGTTATTTAAATTATTACAAACTTATAAATGATGCTGGTTTTAAATCTCAGTAACTACAACAATCTTTCTCTAGTCTGATACAGTCTCAAATATTTCAGTATAAGTGGTTGCAAATTGTTTTCCCCTTGTAATAATCCTGATGGCAGGATAGGGGATTGACAAACACAGTCAATCTTTTAGGCAGAAGCTTGTTACATCCCTCCCTTGATTTTCTATCTCCAAAGAAAACAGAACTCAAAATCTTCAAAATGTCTTCATAAGAGAGTTGGAAAGCACAACCCATCATGCTTGGCATTTTATTTTAATAATTCTTTTCAAAACAGGTAGAATATTGGATTCAAACAGGGATCTCGATTTTCAGATTAAGATAGTTCTCTTTTAATTGATATCCACCCAAAAACAGATTAAAAAACTGAAGATATGTAAACAACATATTTGTATTTCATTTTAGGTGATCTGCCTGCTCTGACAATTTCTTTTCCTTGGCACTGCCAAGAAAATCCTATGAAGCCAGTTATTCTATTTACTGTAGGGGATCAGCTGTCCCTACTTCATTTCCGATAGACATTCGTCTAACCTCCAAGGATGCCTGTTCTGCAGCATTCCAGGAAACTCCTTCTAGTGCTTATAAATTGAAAATTTGCTTCAGTATTTACCCTGCCTGTCTTTCCTGTTAATATTTAACCACTAATTTTCATCCACAATGTGAGAATGTTCTGCCCCTTAGTGGAATGAGAATAGAGCTGCCAGACTGCAAATTATGAAAACATGTACTTAGGACAAGGATATTATTACCCACAACAAAATTATTTTACTAAAGTATTAGAATAGGAGACAGCTTCTCAGCAGACCTGGATTTCTTCCCAGATGTCTTCATCCAAAAGAGTGGCTGCAGTATGGTGCTGTAGAGGGGCTATCAGGCAGTGACCTTCAGTAAGGGACTGGCTGCTTGGCAGAGACAAGTACACCTAGGAAAAGCAAACAAAAACTCAAGTGTCCAGTTTTCCAGCATTAAAAACCTTCCTATTGCTGAGGCTAAGAAATTCATCATTTGCTAAATTCAAACCAACAGCAGCCATTAGCTACTAATTACAGCAAGGTATTAGCAATTTTAGTGCTTTTTAAAAGGGCCCTTTATCCACTAGTAGCTGATATGAACAGAAGTATCCAGAGAGTAGTTCCACCACCAAGGCAGTAACATCAGCCTTATAAACCAACTGGTATCATAGCTGTTATGAAATCACACTGTTTAGTGCATTCCAGTATTTTTTTTATATAGATACATAGCTGTATGCATTTTTAATAATATGTATATACATCTATATATATAGACAGACACACACAAACACACATATATATGTATATATTTATATATGTGTGTGTGTGTGTGTGTAAAGATCTTAAAAAAATGCTTACTCCATGGTATAACCTGACAGGAAGCTAGACATCACACAGCTGTTCACCCACTCCCTGTTCCCAGTGGGATAGGGGGAGAAAATCCAGAAAAAAAGTAGAATTTGTGGGTTGAGATAAAGACAATTTAAAAGGACAGGAAATTAAAAAACAATGATGATAATAACAACAACAATGTACAAACCAAGTGATGCACAATGCAATTGCTCACCACCCAACAGCTGTTGCCCAGCCCCTTTCCAAGCACTGGCCCCTGGCCAGCTTTGCCCCGAGTTTATCCACTGAATATGATGTCACATGGTCTGGAATACCCCTTAGGTCAGTTAGGGTCAGTTGTCCTGACCCCGTCCCCTCTCAATGTCTTGTGTCCCTCCTGCCCTCTCAATGGCGGGGCATTAGGAGAAGCAGAACTTAGCAAAAACTAAAAGCATCAATATCTTACTAACATTACACTCATCCTAAATCCAAAACAGCACTGTATCAGTACTGGGAAGAAAACTAACTATCCCAGCCAAAACCAGGATACCCTGTATATTTACCTATCTATTCAATAGATAAACACAGATTATATATGAATATATATACATAGATATGCATCTGTATTAATTTTTATATATACATAACCTCTAAAAAAAAGGAATGCAAGGTACCTTAAAACATACCTATGCACCTAATTTCACTACCTGTAGTTTCAGATCAAATGACAACATCAATAATAAATGAAAACTGTACAGAAAAAAAAATATAAAAAAGGCTATATTAAAGTATTTCAGATGTTACAAATCCAAATATTTATGCAACTTTTAAAAGCATTAACAAAGCAGAAAGGTATCCAAAACAAACTTCTGTCTATTTCAAAGGATTTTAAGCTTAAAAATGGAATTCTCCACCTAATTTTCTTTGATATCAAGATACAGTTCTTCACCAGTTCAAATTTCCTCCAGTGAAGTATGATTTAGTCTTCCACTAATCCACCTATAGTCTAATCTCTGCACTGAGATCTTTCATTATTACTGCTGTCTCCTACAAATGTGAAGTCCTGACATCAAAGATTAGCTTTAAAACTCATGACAGATTTATATCTTTTTCCTCTTCATCCTTGATGAAGTTGTGGAATCAACTGAAAGGGCAAGGAAAGTAAGATGCAGAACAGTAAATCTTTCCATAGAAGCAATTTCATTCCTTATTTTAAACACTCTAACATCATTTCTTTTTTATTTCTCCATTTGTGTGAAATTGCTATTTTTTTACCTTGGTGCCAATTGCAATAATGAGATGTTTAGAAAGTTCACTGCTATCAAAGCAGTAGGGACACTTTTCCATGCATGCAGCGAGTTGCTGGTGCTCACGGATTGCTTTTCTCCTTTGCACTTCCTCCTCTTCCCCAGTGCGTGCTCTCTTGGCTGCTTTGGAAACAAACATGTCATTCAGGGTGTAGTACTCTCTGTCTGTTTTCTCCATGAGCTGAAAAGATACGCAGAAAAATCGCACATATTTATAAAGCAGCAAGAAAAAGTACTTAGCTCTTTGTAGTATCCTTCCTTGAGAAAAGCATTAAGTACATAAGCAGTAGCATTTCTTCCTTTTATATGGCATCTGCTGCAGATGGAATCATCAGGTACCTCTCCTGAGAGCAGTCATACACAGTCTTAGCACAGATACTAAAATACAGATATGTGACAGCAGTGAGAAGAGTATATTACTATATTCCATTTCAAATTAAGGGCTAGGTATTTCAGTATTATCTTAACATAACTTCAGCTATCTTTAAATGCACAATTTTATATATCATTGTACCATATATTTTATCCTCTCCCTTCTCCTCCTCCTCTCCTTTTACAACTACCATTAAACCATCTTTTGTGAAATAACTAGACCATGACTCTGCACTTCATTTTCACATTCTGTGAAAATATGCCAACAGTTTTCTTACCAAGTGAACAGGGCTAAGCCATTTTGGGAAGACAATGGACTTTGCCTTCAATATTAAGTCTTTCTGAGGGCACCTGTTGCATGATAAAATAAATCCTAATGTATTTTAGGATACTGACTATGGTAGCAAAGAGCTAATGTTAACTGAAGGCATTTGGAAGGCATGCTATCATAACTGAAGCACAGTCTCCAAACTAAAGAAATTCTTCCAAATATCCCAGACATAGTTTCTGTGATAATCTGATATTAAAAAAAAAAAAAACCCACTGATTTTTTTAGAGTACATAAGTAACTTTCTCTAAAAAAGACAACAGCTCTAGCTTTTCCCAAATACTGCAGTTCTCTAACAAAAATAAATACCTTATTTTAAATATGCTCAGTACTTTCCTTATGAAACAACTGAGGAGGAGCCTCCTTAATATTACTTTATTCAGCTATGATACACTTAACTGCTTATGTACATTTCCTACTGGAAGCCAACTGCAGACTGAAATCAACAGTTCAAGAGTTCAACTACATTCTTTGTCCTCTGTCTTCCTATAATGCTGTAATTCTACATTTAAGAGAAAAAGGAGATTCCTGAGATTTAGAAAAAATATGTAGTGGTTTGGGTGCCTAAAATCAAGTCTCCGTTCTCCTGTCATATAAGCATTAAAAAGGTAAAGTTAGACCTGCAGCAGAAGCACTGCTTAGAGAACAGGAGCATTTTGTTATTACTAAACATAAAGTTTGGGTTGTTTGTTTGTTTGTTTTTTTAATTTAAAATACTGCCATGAGAATGGAAATACACAGGAAACATGACAGTTGGCAGACTAGAAAGGAAAGGAAGGGTGGAAATCACAACACTTTGGCTATCAGGAGTATCACACATAGCAGAGAATACCATTACTACTTTGCTCTGCTTGCACTTAGAAGTATGGAAATTCCTGGTTTGTTACACATAACCTCTTTTAAATATTAGTACTTTTTAAAACACTTCACAGAATCCCTTGTGATAGAATAAATATTCATCTTATGAAACAGCCTGGAAGATGCCTCTCTTCAAATTGGATAAATTGCTGTATACAACATGATATCTAGGATCCAAAGCAAAATTCTTACATACAAAGTAGCAAACTTTTATAAAGTAGGTGCTGTCTAAAATCCAGATTTTGTTTCAGTCATGACCAACAGATCATAGAACCACACAATGCTTCAGGTTGAAAGAGAATTTAAAGATCTTCCTCTAAGCCAAGCTGCTCAGGGCCACAGCCAGCCTGGTCTTGGACACTCCAGGGCTGGGGCATTCACAGCTTCTCTGGGCAATCTGTCCTAGCACCTGATTTCCCTCAAAGCAAGGAATTCCTTCCAAACAACTAAACTAAATCTACCCTCTTTCTGTTTGGGGCCATTAGCCCTTGTTGTATCTGCCTTTGAGGAAAGTTGCTCTCCCTCTCTTTCCTAATCCCCCTTCAGATACTGGAAGGTGTTATAACGTCTCCTCGGAGCCTTCTCTTCTCCAGGCTGAACAACCCCAACTCTCTCAGCCTGTCTTCATAGGAGAGGTGCTCCATCCCTCCTTTAAAACATTTATACTTTTATTTGTATAATAAAGTGCCCAGTGAGTTCTGCCAATTGCATTATTTGGCTATAACTAAATCTCTCAAAAAGAAGTTAAAGGGGAATTGAAAGAACAAGAAGAAATTGTTCTTTAAAATGCCAGAAGGAAAGCAAGCAATCATTTAAAAACTGATTTCTTTCATACATATATTCTTCCATACAAAAGACAGAGCTAGTACACATCCAAAGAAGGAACTATGTACTAATGCAGATGTATTAGAGCTGCTGGAAAGCTGCTGTTCTGCATCACAGGTGCAGATTCACACCTGTTAAACTTGAAAGCCAACACATTTTGGAAGTTCTGTATTTAGTTCCCTTGCCATGATTGATGTTGTTTGGTATTGCCCTTGCTGCCCAGGTGCTGCACAGAGATCAGAGAGAAGCAGGAAGTCTTTCTGATTTATCAGTTTAAAGTTGGTATGCCCTACAATACATCAATGAATTACCTAAAGCTAACAAAGGAAATTCAGGTATCTGTAAGGGCAATGCACCTGAAGTCCTTGTTTCTACCAGATGCTGACCAAAGCCCAGAGCTGTGCTAAACTGACATGTTCATAAGACAGATCAGCTCTACGGTCCCCAGTCATCTTCTTCCTACTTCACTTTCCTTTATTCTCGGCTTATCTGCCACATTCTTCCTTCACATGCACCCTTTTTATTTTTTTCCAGCTTTCCCTTCCCTTCTGGCAAGCACTGATTAACCAAAGGACACAAAGGCAGCTTTGGGACTCTTAGCACCAGGCTAAACAACACGGTCTCCCATATCTCATAGCATAATTGTGCAACTATGTCATTTCTGCCATCCATCTGATTTTCCACAACCAAGTTGCAGTTTTCGTTTAACCAACAGAGAAGAATCCCAATTGTGCTTGCCCCAAGAGAGGCCTGTAATAAACAAACATTAAAACAGCAGTCAGGGACGGCATCCAAACTTCTCTCAGGAGCCCTCTGGGCTTTCATTTGGACAGCTCAAATATAGTGTAAATGTGGCTAAAACCCAAGGAAAGGGGTGAGCTCTCTAACCATTCAGCACCGAAGTTTAGAAAGAAATCAACACCTGACTATGCATAAATTAGAATGATTTGAGAGAGAGAAAAATTACAGTGTTGTATTTTCTGATTAAATCCTTATCATGATAATTACCATGAATAATATGAATACATTACAGGAATTATTTCATTATATAACATTCTGTTTACTAAATAATTGAAGCCCTTTTTAATTTGTTACATTAATGAAGCTATCAGGCACCGTGGCATGGGGCTACTTCCTAAAGTAACTCCTGCAAATCTGTGCAAGGTACACTCCAGGGTCAGCCTCATTTTTCTGCCAACCTGTGTCCAGGTCATTGGAACCATATCTTATAGCTTGATTTTAAACTAATTCTGGTTTTCTTATTCCACAGTAAAACCCCTGGAGTCTTATACACTGCTGGCTTCCTACACACTCCACCTCAAGCATGCTGCACTTTGTGTCTCCTATTTCTCCCTCTGCTGCTATTATTTGCTTTTTGGGTGGCCCCTTTGAACAAAAAGCCCTGCTAAAGAATTTATTATCATTGTGATACTGAAAGGAAACCTTAAAAGACAGAACTCCTAATGATCAAGATTACACTTGTATAATACCTCAAGTATACTTTTTCCTCTCTTCAAATTTCCTTTGAAATCTGAAGATGAAATGGAAAATTCTATTAAACACAATTAGCAGAGGAACAAAAGATACCTGCATGGCTCCAGTGTGGGTTATTTTCAGCTTTTTTGTACTGTTTCTTTTCTGCTTATTTTCTTGCTCCAATTTATATGCAACTATTGAACTTATGCTTTTCCTGTTTCCTTGCTAACACAATCATAGCTACAGTTACTTCCATGTAAGCTAATAAAAGTGCATCTGCTTGAAAAATTTGTAGAAAAAAAAGTCTATAGATTGTATAAAATGTATCAGTTTGGGTTTAAGTTGTCATGGCAACACTGACGTCTTTACATGACAGAGTTAATATTTGTCGAATGTTGTATCATAATATATTTTAGGAAGCTGCAAAGAAGAATAATCTATTATTTAAGAATACAAACCTGAGTGACATAAGAATACATCTCATCACATTTAAATTTATTCAGCATTTAGCATCTATTCTGAATAACAAAATCACCTCAGAAAAGTTTTTCCGATCTCAAACAGTATTTGCTTAAGACAAACCAAAGACAGAATTTTACCATGTAAACCTCATTACAATTCCAGTCTCCCTGTGAACACAGACATTTGAATTTGTAGGTTTAATTCATCATATAATTCAGCAAATAGGCATTTTCAAAACCTATCATCACACTGAATTATAGAATATTTGTAGTATCAAAGGATTTTAAGATATCAGTGCACAAAGTGCTTCTAAGGCCGGTGTCACAGACAAGAAAAGATGACCCACCATGTCAGTGAGCAAGGTAGCTCAGGATTACCTTTGAGCAGCAGAAGTCAAGCAAAAAACAGAGGGACTGCTCAATGGCTAGGGACCAACCTCCTTTTTATTTCTGCTATTTGAAATTAGAACTGTAGATTTTGCTATAAGTAGTTACTAGGACAGATCAAACTTTATAAATCAATGGCATAAAATGCAAACCAAACAAAAATGCCTTCGGCCATAGAATTGTACTATTAAAATTCTGATTAGGATGTCACTTTACAGTTATTCCTGTCCATAATTTTAATGTCTAGGAAAGACCATCCTGCCCAAATCTTTATTTGCAACATATCTTGTAATTTTAACATAATTGTGGAAGAATCCTCAATGGTTATGCAGTCATTTAGTATGGGCTACATTGACACAGTTCTTACTGTTCCCAGGTTTTCTTCCCTAATCCAGCTGTCACTGCTGTTTCCACATGCAGGAACAGCTTTAATTTTGTGTCCACACCATATACATAGAAGGATGTTTAGTGCCTTGAATTGAAATGTAGCAGAACAAGGTGTTGGAAATTATTTCTCTTGGGTTTTTGCAATAATTTTATACAGCAAGCCATGCACATGATCTTTAAGTAAATGTAAAAAGCAACAGGACACCAGAGCTTTGCTGGTTTTATCATGTCTATTAAATATTGTGCTAAAATTGCTTCACCATGTGAAGAAGGAGAAGGTTCATTACATAATAGTAGCAGCAGAAGCTACATTTTGTATTTTTCACTTTAGCATCTAAGGTTTTTTCAATACTATTATTTTGGTTTATGATGATGGAAATGCAAAAATGTGAAGAGGTAGATTTTCACAGCAAGTAAAAATGATAAGGCTGAAAGTAATTTTCTATTTTACAGACTTTAATAGAAGCAAGAAAAGGCAACATGCAAATTTTCTTTTTGTAAACCTGTAATACCAGAATACCTCTTGGCTAAATCCATAAAGGAAGGTCAGCATTACTAATAAAGCATTTTATTTTTCACTGCTGAATTCCTCTTAGGAATTATTGCACATAGTTTAAAATAAAATTAGATTCTGACCAAAATTAAAATGTCCTCATGAACAACAGAAACTAATTGTTCTCTCTTTCTTTAAATAAAATATAAAAAGGAAAAAATTCTTTAGTAGAATTAATACATACAAATACAAGGTAATTTCTCCTGAGGTAATGTTCTAGGAATCAGTCTCCAAACACCCACAAGCATCTATTGACATAAGTGAAAGGATTACATAAGTCTTAACAGCGTGAATTTGGGAAAATTGAACCACTTACAACAGTCAGGGGCTGAAGAAACTACAGACAGGGTACTTAAAGCTATCTGTAGTGAAAATCTAAGACTTCACACATATTTTGTAGTCTAGAAATGTCAGAAAAAAAACAGTTTTCAAATGTTTTATTGACTTTTTTGTATCCTAAAGTCATACTTCTACAGCACTGAGAACCAAAACCACTTTCAAAGGTGAAGAAAATAAAAAGTAGAGATAGTGATTTAAATGGATGTTTTCTGCTGTGAGACATAACAGTGAAACATGAACAAATCAAACTCTAGTCCTGCTTTTTTTCCATATATCAAAAAGATTAGTGTTGGATTTTAAAATTTTTTTCACCACTGTAAATTAAAGATTTGGGCCTTATTTCATGGTATGCATAAATTTGACATAATAGCATGCATGGGATGGCTGTGGGAAAGGCAGCATTTCAAACTGCTGAGATAAGAGACACCCACATCAGCCACCTTCAAACAGAGGCCAAAGGGCAAGTGGGGGCAAAAGTCTCAAGCACAGCAGGGTTGTCTTAGAACCATGACTACAAAAATAAGAAGGGACAAGAGGGCAATGATAAGTCAGAATTTAAATTTAGAACAAGGACTCAAAAGCTAAACAAATAGCAAGGAGACAGCAAAATCCGTCCATCTCATCTTGCTGAGCTCTTGAGAAAAGGAGAGGCAGGAAAAGATTTAATAATTACAAGTATGGCTTGAACACTGCAGATGTTTAATCTGTCAATCTGAGTGGGAGTCTGTCATGAGATAACATACAGACTTTCACTTGCCAATGGGATTAGACAGAGGTTTCATGAAGAGAGACTTTGGGTCTATGTACTGATATTTCTTCCAAGTCCCATTTAAGGAAATAAATCCTTTCATGAATTATACCCTTCTATTTCACCATCCCTATTTCTCTCTACAAAACTGCAATTATGTTATTATGTTAAATAAAAACTAGCCTGTATTTCATTTGAAATACCATTAAAACACTAAGTATCAGGAGAGTAACACTGATCTAGAGCAGAGCATTCAGCTGTGCAAAAGCCAGAAAATATGCTGGTCTGTTGTTGTCACTCTGTTCCCAGCTGTGAGAGCAGTGCCTATTCCCTGCATCCTCAACAGCTGTGGGGCTGGAAGTTTCTTTTGGGCATAGTCTGGGAAAGTAATAGAAGCCCTGGGAAAATCCATGAAGGAAATAATAGTGCCTTAGGCAATTCACAGTGATTAGATGAATTGCATTATTGAACACAATTTAAGGGACAGCATCTCCCTTCTCCCATCCTAGGTAGGATACAGATTGTAGACTTGCAGGAGTTTCCTCCCACCATTCTTCTGCAATACGACAGATTAATTTTTGTGGATAATTTTTTCATTTCTCAAAGGAAGGCAGAAAGAGAAAGCAATTTGTATGTGTCAAATCTGTTTACTATGTTATCAAACTAAAACTGGCAAATGAGGTTTGTTTGCTGAACTTCCTGCAGGAATAAACCACCTTGCTGAAACCACTGAGGAGAGATGCAAGAATTTAGAAGACTAACTTACTGAGCCTCAGATCACAATGCAGATACTGCATGTAGTACAGGCTTATAAAGTACATGAATAAATCATCTAGAATACCTGAGATCCCACCCAAATTTTTCAAACTGCTGCCAGCACTTTAGTGGTAACACTGATCTTGTGCTGTGGTTAAGATACATTCTACAGACACGGGAAGACATGGAAACCTCAGGAGGCCTAGAAGCCAGATTCTTAACCTGAGATCAAGAAACAATCACCATGTGGGGAAGACAATCACATTTTGTGGTGACAAGATCTGGGAATCACCTGCACAGAAGCTACCAAAAGCATTTTATATCTTAATAGAGAAGAACAATTGCCATCCGAGGTGCTTCTTTTTATGAAAGCCCAGCAAAAATACCTTCAAAACCTAAATGTGAAATAGCATAGAACTGAACGACTACAGTACCATGAATTAAAATATGGACATTGTAATGGCTTTGACAAAATATCTACTTCAAGCACATGCTCCAATACACTAAGCCAGTAAATAAATAGTATGGCTTAATCGTAAGAGGTTAGTCAAGAAACTTGTTCTAATAAAATAATGTGATGTAGTATGTCTTTGCGTAGTAACAAAAAAGAAATACATAGCATCTGATCCAAAGATCACTGAAGTTAGTAGGAATTCCAAAACTAAAATTAAGTATTTGAATAGGCTAGGAAACACAATACATTCTTGTAACATTATGAATAAATTCTATCCTTCAAAAAAACTAAATAAAACAAAAAAAAGAAAATGAAAACAAAAATTAAACAAACAAACAAACAAAAAACAAGCAAAAAAAAAGAAAAATAAAAGAAAAAGGCCTTTAGAATGAAACATACTAAACCCAGTTGGTTTCTCACCTAGTGTGACCATTTTATGTTGCAAAATCAATCTCCAGCAAAGGCTCAAATGTATGGGGGAGAGCTCATAGAGCTGACTCTTCTGCTACACATTTGCAGCTCTCAGCATTTACAGTGGAAATCCTGAGCCAAAACCTATCTAGATCTCCCTATTTAATATTTAACAATGAAACAATGCTGTATCTTTTTTTTCTCCCACTCACAATTAAGGCCTCCACTGCATTTCATACTCTACAACACAAGTTCTACAATTACCTTCTTCACTGAAAAAAAATCTCAAACCATTCCTTCATGCTAAACTCTGTTCTGTGGCCACTTCTCATATGAGAAACAAAAATAGTTGTATTCTATTAAACTTTTATGCTAATTGTTCTAGCCTAGGAGCTGCCTTCCCCTACCCGTCCACCACTCCCCCCAAGCTGAAGAAATTTCGTTAACTTAGATTTTCTTCAAATGGCCACCGCTCCGTGCCCCCGATTACGGGGTATGCTTTAACAGCTTGGGCAGCATTGAAGATATGGGTGCACCATGCATTCACTACATGCTTTAAAATGTTCCCAAATACTCCCTTTTCATAACCTCCAAAATTGTGATTCTCCTTTTAATCTCACCAGCATTGAGATGATGTTTGCAGACTCACAATGACTCTCAAAAGCATCAACAGCCTCTTGTCTATGTACAGTCATGGCCTCACTCAGCTTCAAGATTACCAACATTTTGGTTTCATTAACCCTGTCTTTCATCTGAATTTATTGCCTCAATATCTGTGATGGGATAGGTATTCCTATCCTTCCTTTTTATGTGAGAGTTCTATAGCATAATCTCCTGTGCCTGAACTAGACATTTTAATTCCTTTTATACCCATAATGTCTTTCAGACAGCATTTAAAATAGGATAGCTAACTCACATCACTAAAATATGTACATCTCTCCAGTGACTCTCTAGAGTGGATCTTAAGAATCAGCTCAAATGTTTCATAATGTTAGTAAAATCCCTGCTTTCTACTTGGAAATTCTACAATTTACAATGACCCCTGTTTTAGACAGTCCTGCATAATTATGTAACCATAAACAACTCTCATCTTCCTCCAGGCCTTCCCTTTACTCAAGTCCTCCCTGACATTTCTAATAATAACATGCTTAATTAAAAAGTCATACACACAACACCTTACCTTTGATGCCATACGCATGAACAGTGAATTTTGATCCTCTGCTGTTCTCATCTTCTCATTTTTGACCAAATCCTTCAGGTTCATACTATCATCATCCTGAAAATACCTTACTCTCTCTTTATCTACATGAGTAGGCATCTGGAAGCAAACACATTAAAAATAAATATTAATCTAAGGAGAAAGATCAGCTATAAAATTCAGACCCTAACAATTTCAACAAGTTTAAAGAATCATGATTCAAGCTAAGCAGATCTGAAACAACTGGGCTAACAGCTCCATTTTATCTACAGAGAAAATCATCTTTCCCTTTCTTCAAGTGCATCACTATGTCTAAATAAAAATAGAGCCTCTTCCCGAAGTCACTGTATCTTTAACATCCTTAAGGTATCAAAGCTACAACATCAACACTCAGGAAAGATAAGACAGTACTACACTGAAACAGTTAATTAGGTCATAAAATCGAAATATTCTAAAAAGCAATTTTCATTATTGACAACTCTAAAGCTTTTGGAAAGTCACAGACATTACTGAAACACAGTAATCACAGACAGTACTGAAAACTTGTGTGAATGTGGTACTTCTGGGAAATGTTGCCATCTTAGACAGAATTCAGAAGACAATAGAGATGTCCCTTAGGATAGGACTAAACTAAATTCAGGAGTACAGAGAGAGGTCATTAATACAAAGCAGGATAGCATTTTCCAAAATGGAAACACACAACAATGACAACAAATTCCTCACTCTCTTGTGTCTTTCACTTCTCCACAGCAGTGTTGCAAACTGATCTGTCCTACTAATCAAGAATGGTTGCTAGAATTATGAGGTAGTGTCACCTCCCCTTATCTCAAAAAGATCAAAGTGCTACTATATTTACTGCTGGAAGCAATTATCCTAAGAACAAAACACTACTCCAGCTTCCAAGCTTATTATTCCCAAGGCACTTTGTTACAAAGATTGGGTCATAATGATTATTATTATCATCAGTAGCCATATTTTTTATTAGAACTAAAGTGAAATTAGACCCTCAGACCAGAGTATCTCATCAAAATCTTTCTTAATTTGTAAATATGCAGCTCTGCTGATCTTCATTATTTACATAACTTTTTGTAATATAAACTAAGAGACTGTGATAACTTTTCCTTGAACATGCATTTAAATAAGTCCTAAAGTGATCCCTTGGGAAATGCAATCTGAAAATAAACTGAATATATGCTTAATAAATATGTACTCTAATACTTAATTACTATCATCTTCCAAAAGGAACTTTTTAATGACCTACTGAGATTCTGATAAGATACTCATTAATTATGGCATCATAAAAGTAAAACTACAAAATCATTTAAGAATTGCAGTTCAACACTCAGATTTGTAAAACTTACCATCTGCTGCTTTCTTCGTCCTCCTTTTGGCTCCAGTGGCTCAGTTGGTCCCATCACAGGCCATGCCCTTCCACTTCCATCTGTTCTGACAAGGACCACTTGTTCATCTTCTTGATGGCTTGAAGCCTGTGTTAGGTTTTAAGACATATTTTAAAACAGATAGTACAGAGAAGCCAAAAGAAATACCTAATCCACATTAAATAAATGTTTTAAATCCTAAAGATTATATTTTGTGTGTTTGGTACAATTCAAATTAGACAGTTTCACCTTAGTGAGGTATTCTTTTCATATTGAAAAAGGAAGAAGTATTAAAAATACATTCAATGAGTTAAATGCAGAACTTTTCTTTCCAAAAGAACCAAGTTTGTATTCTTTGTTTTTTTGCATAAAGCTTTATTTCCAGAAGACACATAATGCTTCTGAAAGAGTTAAACAGATAATATTGAGTTAATATACACTACCATCATTATAATGCTGTGTTTCTGAAAACCATTTGCAAAGCTACAGCCCATTACCACTTCTTTTGTGGATTGGGGGTGTGGAGGATGACCACCCTCACCTCAGCCTCCCAAAAAGTTATAGAACTTCATGGAAAGTCCTTCATATGGCCCCCATTTCATAGGGGTGTTCTCAAACTTAAATAAATATATATTTTATATATATACACAACAGAAGGGGAAGGCAGAAATTCTTCACCAAAAAGTAAGTATTTCACTTTCTAAAATATTAAGAATAATTTTTAAAAAATAATTTAAAAGCCTGTGAACTTCCTGATTATACTCTGAAGATGTTGAGGTAAATCAGTTGATTAAATTAGAACACATAATGGGGTCACTACTTAATCAGATGATATTAGGACAGTCTTTGTCAAATCTTATAAACAACTTCATTAATCTCCATTTCAAGCTATTTTCTACCAAACTGCTTTCCACCTGCCATCCTTGCCTAAGGAAAGCTTGTCCCAGAAACCCACATAAAGTCTGGAAAATCTGTAGATACTGAAGTATACTTCTACAGCTTAATTACATTTTTCCAAGGAAAGTCAGATGAAGGTAGAAGTTATGGACCAAAAAGCTGCCTGGGTAAGCCAGACCCCTCTCTTCTGTAACACCAAAGGCAAATCTCATTTTGCCAAGCAAACCAAGATGTCCAGCTCCACTTTGGCTTCAATAACAATACGGATATTTTCAGAGAACACAACAGGATTTATTTCCAGCATCAGCCAGATACATGTTATCTGCACGTAACCTGTACCTCATGCGTTGCTTTTTCATAAGGTAAGGGCTTTTGTCCCTGTTGGGAGGGGGAGAAAAGGTGGTTCATCCCAATAGAGAAAAAGGCTGAGTGCATTCACCCCACACGTCACGTGATGGAAAGGTCACAGCTGACTGAGACACAAACAGCCAGACTGGGGGACCATATTTTTAGGTCATCACTATACCATAAGACCTTATCCACAGCAGATACGGAAAGCAAAGATGAAGTTAACATCAATAAGAATGTATCCCAGGAAACTTCTGAAAATGTTACAATTCCTTTAAAACTTGGGTAACTTTACAAGTTTGGAGGTTGAACACATAACCACAGATATTGCAGTGAAAACTGCAATACAGAAAATACAGAGCATTGCTAATTAGTCTGAAATGATACAGACCTTAGTAGAGGAAAAAACTCCACCTTGTTATAAACCCATCATACCCACATGGCCAAGCAGGGACACAAAGGTCTCCCAAGAGGATTAGTCAAATCCACACAGCAGACCCTTTACAATTCTCAGTGAATAATCTACGAAATAACCACCCCTGAAGGGTCCTGTTCATGTGAAATCCTCAGTCAGGAGCATCTTTCTAATCATTCAGCTCCTTTTACCTGCTGCCAGTATAGAGTCTCCAAAAGGATGCTAACTTCAGGTCTCTCCTTCCCCACACCTTTGTGTTACTGAGAAAAGAAAAAGGACGAACTTTTCCAATCCCAGTCTCTAAACTTTAACCTCACTGTATACATGACTCTCAAGAAATACAGATCACTAAAACCAATATCATTACAACAGCAGTGCTTCAACAACTGCAAAGAACAGTAAATACCAGATTCTTATATCAACTTACAAACATTTCATTCCTTTAAAGACATCCATCCCAAATCTGTCTTCACTAAAATTCTTAATACAGACATTTCAAAAAGGATGTCATTGATGTGCAGGCTGATATTTTCCCAAAAGTTAATGAAATTCACAAGGTGTTCTACGTGTCAGACTTTCTTTGCTTTTGAAGAAGGGCTCTAAAATGTTAGATCCAAGCAACATTTGCACTTTATTTTTTCTTCCTATTTCTGCATGCTTACACACTAACATACAAGCAGCAAAAGAGTATCTTCTGGATCTAAACCATGGAAAGACAGGGAATGGAGGGGAAGCAATAGATATAATACATAAAGAATCCTTTAGTCAGAACCCTACAGCTGGCAAGCTTTTGTCTCCATTATGAGGGTTTGAGGTTTTTTTCACACTAACTTCCAAGAGTCCTGAGTCCTGACAGAAAGCACATAATACTGACTAAAATGTATTTAGATTGAATACTCCAGAAGGGAAAAAAAAGGCAAAAAATTATAGTAATTTTTAGATTTAGAATACAAAGTAAAAAAAAATAGGAGTGGTCCTTCAAAGAGAGATTAAAGGAAGCAGATAAAAGGATAAAATAATTATGGGCAGTATGAAGACTAATGTGAAGTCATGTGAGAGACTAACAGCATATGCATCCTAGGAACCAAATGAATCCAATGGATGCAAGCCAAACATGATTATTCAGAAGATTAAAGATGCTATTAGAGGTAAAGACATGCTTCGGAACTCAAAACCCTATCTAAATAGAACTGACTTAAAAATACAGCATAACAGAAATCTAATTTTATTAAAGCAAAAAATTGATTTTTAGGAGAATCTTACTAACAATAATTAGTAACGCTATTTCTAAACACATCAGAAGCAAAAAGCTTTCTGGTAGAAAAAAATACTCAAGTAGTTACAGCATTATCAGAAGGTGACATTTGAATAATAAATTAATTGTATTTTATTCAGCAACACTTTTTGAAAGAAAAAAAGAAAAAAGGAAAAAAAGAAAACTAGAACTTTAGAAATCACCTTTAAACTGAAATATCAATAAAAAGAGTTTTTTTAAGCAAGTTGTCATGAAGTAATGGTTTTCACTAGAGCTTCCAAAAAAGAATTCCAATATATAATGTCCACATCCTTCAGCATACTCTATATTCCTTATACAGCTTTCAGTACAAAAGTAATGGAAAGCAACCAATATAATAAAAAGCTTTAAAATGTGCCAAGGGTTGATGATGGGAATTCTGGGGCAACATATCCAACATTTGTAATGGACAAGTTCACACAAGTATAATAAAAACCAGAGTTCTCTACACTTGAACAATTACACTAAACTGAGAAAGAGCCTTTGCAGGAAAAATCTACAACTCACAGAAGTAATGGACTTTTTCAAAGGAGTGTGGACATCATCTAACTGCAAGAGTTACTTAATGTTCTCTTTTTATCTATTTTCTTTAAACTTGCATTCCCATAACTGTATGACATGGTATATGGTAACACAATGTGGTCATGGTGATACAATAAATACTATTTAATAATTATGATCAGATAAATAGTATTTATATTAAGTACAACATATGTTTAAAAATATATATTACTTTTAATATACCTATTGTTAAATTGTTAAAATTGAAGCTGAGGAAGAGGCTCAGTCACTATCCCTGAATCTTGTGATGATTGCTAAACAAATAATATAATTTATAGTCTGAAATGCATAAAAATAGTGTCTATCTCCAGAATGAGAGAGGAATTGTTTGTTGCCATTAATTAAGGAACATGAATTTTTACTTCAGGCCAATTAAATATGCAAAGTACACAGTTGTTCTAACCAAATGTACAAACTGCTGTATAGCAATTAACACTCAACTGAACAAAACAAGCAGACAAGTCTGGTTTTGAAAGATAAAAGCTTTAAATTAAATACATAAATAAATACAATACAGATCTGAAAAAGATTTTTGAACTCTCCAGAGATTATCCCTGCTCCATAATCCAGAAGGGGGAATTGAAAACCCTCTGTCACACCAGGTGCACAGCTTAATTTGAGGAACAGACACTGGAGCAGGTGAACAAATGGAATAATGAGGCCAAGCATCTGAGATAAGATTCACTCAATTAGAACTGTTTTTCAATTCTAGTAGATAAAGGGAATAAAATATATTTTAATAGTCAGTGTATTGTGGTGTAGGGAATAACTAAAAAAACACGATTTTTTTTTTAATTACTGAGCCAACAAACAGCTGGATGCTGCATGATTTGAAAGCTTTCTGCAAATGTTTACTGAGAATTACATTCAAGTGGTAAAAGCACAATGAAATGAAGGAAAAACAAAGGAAAAGTCTTCAGCAAGGAGCAAGCCTCTACAACCAAATGTTAACTTTGTCAAATCAGATGCTGCATTAAGCATGCCACCTGTTTCCTTTCCCCTACAGTCTTTTGCAAATGGAAATGCTTTAAATATCGCCTAATTCCTCTACTGGCAAAGTCTGTCCTTACGTTACAGTATCAGTAAGAGTCTAAAAGATATCCAGCACTTCTCAGAGTGCTGGACTCAGCTGTTTCTTCCATCCCCTGTCTCCTGTTCTCTTCCACTGCTCCTTCTCCTCCCATTCCAGTTACCTTTCTCAAAGGCTCTCAGGATGCATTCACACTTAATCCCCAGTTACCAGAAGGATGAGTAAATCCTGTGTAGATAGAGCATCTGCCTCCTTCAATGCTGGCTATTCCTAAAGGTGCCATGTCCCATATTCAGGAGTCATTTTATTCCCAACCTGGAGTCCCCAGGTAACAGGTTTCAAAGCATCAAAGCTCCCCTTCAGGCTCTAACATTTGTTGCGAATAGTGGCACTGTAACCTTCAAAGTAATGCCTATAAAAACCAGTAGGTTAACCATTCTCTATAGCAAGATGAGCTTTGCATGGAAGATGAAATTAAAATGGTCAGAGGTCTATAACAGCAGTCCTCTACTTACACTTACTTGGGTTTCTTAAAGCAGAAAAAAGATAAGACAAAAATAATTAGCAGCACAGGGAAGGAAAGTAAAAGCATACTTCTAAAAACTAGGTTAAAAATTTAGTATTTCAAAAAAGACTTCATAAATATATTAACGAGTCACTATTACACATTCAAAAGGTGCTAACACAGTAATGGGATTTTTTAAAGGTTTTACAGGATCAGAAAGTTGGACTGCCATAATTAGGCCCTTGTGTTTAACAGTGAAGAGAGCATTAGAATATCTAAGGCAGGCTGCAGCACAGAGGTGAACTACTCTACCGAAGAGCATCTGTATCAGGCAGTGCTTGATTTGTGTGTAAAGCACAAGACTAAAGAAGACCCCAAAACTCCAAACCATGGAAAAGGATTAGGTCTCTATCCTTTCTTTCTGCAGTGAGTAACATTGGTTAATAACACAATATGCCAAAAAATTCATTTGTTCTTATTAATATAAAGTCAGTTGCCCATTAAAATTCAGCAATTCTTTGTTCTTATATTACAAAAATATTATTTTGGCTAAACTGTTTATTACTGGGAATAAGCAGTTTATTAATCCTTATTAATCTCCTCTTTACAATTAATACCTCTGATCAGCCCTGCATGCAGAAATCTTTCTGTTTCTGCTCAGTACTTATTTTCTTAGAGCATCTTTAAGAGAGGGTGATCAGAATATCATCTCTTGAGTAGAACTGCCACACACACAAATCCAAAGTCAAATTCAGTAAGAGTCATCCTGCCAGCCTGTGAAAGTAAAACTGGAACTGGTAACATGTAACTTACAGAAGCTTGTAATGTGTCTGTCCAGTGATGCCCCTAGAAATGGGGAAAACTAAAGCAATTGAGGCTAACTTTAATATTGGATATCAGGAAACTACATAGCCTTGAAAATACAATTTTTAAAAAAGCTCTAAATATTCAGTTTGATACTCTAAATTACTAGCTACAATTTGAAATGGCTAGTCACTTAGCCACATCAATGAGCCACTGTAGGTATGAGATGTAAGAAAACTTGTAAAAAATGTAATGCTAGATGTCTTGTTTACACAGCAAGAACATCTGACACAAAACATATATACTCAGACCAAAAAAAAGGAGTATTGCAGCATACTGATTCTTAAGTCCATAGATTTCTACTTCATCTTATCAACTGATTTAACACAGTGAAAGGGTAAATACAGCAGTAAAAATACGTAGACATTTAACATGGTATTGGGAAAAAAACAGAGCCAGAAAAAATGGCACCATCAGTTACAAATGCTGCATGGCACTTGATATGATTTTTGCCTCTGATGTTAAAACACACTGGGAAGTTTTTTGTATTCTCAGTTTGAACTCTAAGAAGTTTTAGCCATTCTGCCCTCTTATACTTTCTACATGTACTGAAATTTTAAGATATTTTATATCATTTAATTACTGATACAATTTCTCCAACATATTTTAATTGCAAAAGCCAATTTCCTATAAATTACAATCAGGAAGATAAACCCCATTGTCTTAGTATGCCTTTGTCGTAAATAATTGTGTAATCCTCTCTTACTGACATCAACAAGAATGCTCAGGAACTACACTAATCAATAACAGCATACACTTATTAGTTTTTAAAAGTATGCACTAATGATATGAAAGCTGTTCTGCAGAAGTATACCCCCTTCATTATTCCATGTGACATTCAGACTAGTCAAATCTGTATGGAAAACAAAAACTTTTGCTGGAGAAAGAATGGCACAGCCATCTTGCAGACAAGATTCAAGTGTGATGGAACAGCAGGAATCAGGAATTATGATGAGCTGAAAACATCTGAGAGTAAACAGGCCATGAGCCATCTGTTGCTGTATCTCCCCACCATCTGAAGTTCCAAATAAAATCTCAGATTTTTATTGTGCATTTAGTGAGGATCATTAAACCCCAGCCTTCTAGTTTTCATACAAGTGTTTCAGCTACACTTCTCTGCAAAACAGTTTTAAATAATTTTAAAAGAATTCTTTATATGTGCTAAGTCTATAAGCATTCCTACAGCTGTATTTAGGCTCTGCATTGGTTTAGACAGAATGAAAGTTGTGAAAACATATTACAGGTAAATTTTGACAACCAAATATTTTCATTGCAGAAAATATCTGTGTTTATAGTCTCAATCCCCAAACCTAAAATTAAACATCCTGGCACACCTGTAATTTTGAATGTTAATTTTCAGGGTGATTTGGCTTTTGCTTTCTTTATGTTTGTTTAGCACTGGCTTGGTTTCTTTTCAAATAAAAAACCCACACACATCAGAAGCATTGATTATTTTCCTCCTTTCTACTCTGAAGTACTAATCACTATCTAAGTTTTACATGTATACACCCATATACACAAACACACCACCTTACTTTGAAATAACTGTCTCTTTCTCCAAGGAATCACTGTCATGTTTAAGCTATTTGTGAACAGGTCAATCTTGAAAACATGAAAAATAAACATACAGTCTTGTTTTCCCCATTATCATTACTGGAATAGAACACTATTTCAGGTTTGTTCCACATCTGATTCCTCTCTGCTACTTACTCCTAATGTCACGTGGTTCATTTGTCCCAGGATAGTAACAGTGCAGCAAATCATTTCTCTGGATAAAGATCCAGCATGTTCCACCCTGTCCCTCCCAATGCAGAATTATATAGAATGGGATGCAATGGATGTAATTTTATAGAATCAGAGACTATTAAGGGTTTGGAAGGGACCTTAAAGTTCATCTAGTCCCAACTCCCTGCCATAGGCAGGACCTCCCTCCAGACCAGGTTGCTCAAGGCCTTGTCCAACCTGGCCTTGAACACTGTCAGGATTGAGGCATCCACAAGCTCCCTGGGCAACCTGTTCCAGTACCTCACCACACTCACAGTAAAAAAATTCTTTCTAATATCTAACCTAAATTTTGCCTTTTTCAATTTGCACCCATTACTCCTTGTCCTACCACTACAATTCCTAACAAAGAGCCCTTCTCTGGCTTCTCTGTACACCCTCTTCAGACAAGTAGGATTTGAAATTTAAGCCAAGCTGTTTTATTCGGTTTCTTTTCTAAAACTCTGTGTTAGCTCTTCAAAAAGAATTTTTTAAAATATTTTTTTATATAGAGCTGGTTTCCCTAGAATTACCCCTTAGTCTGGAGCCTAATGAATATCAGGAATCCAAATTAAACATCAGACCTTCAATAAATCAAAATTTGTGTTCAGATAGGAGGTGTTGGAAACATAATCAACTTTATTACTTATACTCAAGAAAATAATGAAATAAAAACAGCAGAAGCACTTGAAGTACATGGAGCTCTTAATATTATGAAGGTTTTCACTAAAAGATGAGTCCCACTTATGCCATAAAACTCACTAAATTAACTTATCCCTGCAATACAAATCTTCTCCACCTGAGATGCACAAGCAATGCCCTGGAGTCTGTTACTCTTACAGAAGCAACAGACTAGAAAGCCTAGAAAAGGCTTTCTCCTTTAAAGCAGCACCATGTCAGCCATTGTAAAGTGAAATCCTGTGCCTGCCAAAATTCAAGTCTTACTCTATGGACATCTTCTATGCCCAAGAGGATTCACAGAAGCACTTAATACTCTTCACTAGAAAAACACTCATAATAGACCAAAGGCTGAAGGACTTCCACAGAAAATTCAGTTATTCAAATGAAGATTTAATGTGATTAAATAATTCATATTTTCCCTATGTATTTCAAATGCATAAGAGAAAAGCCTATAGCTGTTTCTATTTTTCAGAACTCTCTTCTTTTAAGTAATCAGTGACACTATATCCTACCATGTTATTCTGCTTAAAGTACCACCTTCCAGCTTTCATTCAATTTTGTATTGATTTTGTCTTTCAAATGCAATTCATCATTATTGAAAACTGTCTCTAGCATTTCTCTCAGCAGAGACTACTTTAGGTTTCCTGCATACTAATAATGTTCTATGGAATACAGGAAAAAAGCTTAGGGTTGAGAAGCTTTTCTTCTAAGCCATACTTCATTTGGGTTTGAAAACAGTTTTTAAAAATGCATACTCCCATCCACTACCATGTTGTTAGACTCCATGTACATGATAAGTCCCTTCCAAAGGATATATCCTATATTCTGCCTCTTCCTCATTTAAATTTTTACCTTCCAATTTTTGTAGTAGCAAAACCCACTGCAAATTAAGTGCCTCAAAGGACTGCTAATGCTCCAGATATGGTGTGTTAAATAAAAACACAGAATAGAAGCATAAATTACATCAGTTGTGACTGGTACTGATAATGGCAGAGATGACATCCTCCTAACCAATTTAATAAAATCTAGACTTGTGTAACAATTTCAGAACAGAAATACAAACTGTATTTAAGAGGTAAACTATGAACACATGGAATTTTTTTCTAACTGCTCTACAACTTTCTGCTGTCTCCTTATATTCAATAGTACAATTTTCATCACCTATCCCAGCTCAGAAACCTGATGGTACAGCAGCCTTCTCCTATTTTCACCAGGACTCAAAGTGCAGCCTTGCTTTCTCAAAATGCCCATGTCAAGTTAGACAATAAGCATCTGAAAATAAGCATAATTCCATTCTATCCCAAGTGAAATCAAAAGTTTGTTGATTTCCATAGACCCTGAAGTTTGCCTCCAGCTCAAACTTAAAGACAAAACAAGCACAATTTAAATGTGGCCCAAGAATTTAAGTATGATACCCATTAAGACCTGAAATTCCATTAATAGATAATTTAGCTGTATTAATACCAAAATTAATAGGGTTACTTACTTAAGGCAGCCTGCAGTGAACAACAGAGAGGTTCTACCCAAGCTGAGACTTGGTGAAATATATCAGCTGAGAAACACAACATTTTAAAATTCTAAACATAAGGTTTTGATAAGTGTATTTCACAACCACATTTTTGAGATTGCTTGGGGTAGAACTCCTGTCTAAGCCAAAAAATTACAAAACTAGTCACTAAGTCACACTGTAAAAGCTATATTTGGCTCTACTCTCACTTACAAACAAAATAAAATTATATAAAATTAAAATAGTATTTAAGCTAGCACTTTATAGTCCCATCAGTCTGCAGTTTCTTCATCACTTTAAGGCAGAATAAACCAGCACCTCTATCAAAAGAATTGATCCTGTCCTCTGTACAAGCCCCAGCCATTCACATACCCCCTTATACAAGAGTAAGTCTTCACTCAGTCACACAGGGAATGGAATTGGGAAATTGATTCATGTCCAATTAATTAAGAAGAAAAACTTCCCAGGGAGATGCATTCAAAATTGCCTTCACTTCTTCCTGATATATCTCACCAGGTCTCTCAACAGAAACTGAAATAAGGCAAAGCCACATTTTAGGGCCTGCCAGCATGACATTGGCCATGCTGCTCCCCAGAAGCAGAGACAGAACTGCCTAAAACAAAATGTTTCATGTTTGTAACTGGTAATGGAGGCAAAGCCACCAAACTTTGGGATCAATAGGATATTCATTTGGAAAGCTATTTCTCTGGAAACTGCTTCAGGTACCTCACTTGCAATACACCTGAAGTGGCTGAAGTGGCTGAGGCTGGCACTTGAGTGGTCTATGCTACAGAAAGGCTGAGTCATGCACAGTCAAACACACCCTCACAAACAGCTTCCCTTGTGTTATGGGATGGTTTCTGAACATCTGGGCTGTTGAGACACACAGTGTGACATAGCTGGCCCTTGATACACAGGAGTACCGAACACATCCTGCTTGTGTCCCAGCAGTCAAAACCAATTTGAAGCTGTAAGATCAGCAAGAGTAACCTGGCATCACAAAGACAGGACTTAGGACAGAGCAATTGTCAGATCTGCTAGACTGCTCATGCTCAAACACTACATAATATGGGCTAGAAAAAGCCAGGAAAGAGGCACAGGCAAAGTGTATTCATAAATTTTTACCTTAGGTATTTTTGCAATGACTGTTAGCTGTAAAAATGCTTTAATTAAAAATTAAGATAAAAATCAGACTTATGGTTAAGACCAGGCCTGACCAAAATTGTTATTTATAACTCAGTATCTAAGGAATAGGTGTCCACCAGCATTTCTGAGGCCCACCCACAACATGCTCTTTACTTTAAATTTTAAAATCTGAATGGATTTTTTCCTGCGTAATTACACAACTCCAGTCTGCTTTATTTAGGGGTTTTTTTACATATATGAAAAACATGCCAAAGAACTGCACTGCAGTGAAGCAGAGTCTACCTACACAGAACTTTTGTAATTTTAAATTCTTGTGAAAACAGGGTGTGAGACTTAACAACTATTGTCACAAGGTAGTCAGCAGAGACCACACATCAAAATTCAGTTTAGTTTGTCTTCTAAAGAATGGACAAATACTAGTTAGTGTATGAGGTCTGACATGAAGCCTTTTTGGACAAAAAAGTAGTTGGTGGCTTTTTAAACTTAGCACCTGAATTTTCACTGTGAAACTGAGGTCAAACTGAACAAGAATATTAGGTTTTGCCTGAAAGTTTCCTCTCCATCATGAGGACAGAGCTCATAACTTAAGATATTAACCCTCTTTCCTTATATCAGTGTTGGTATAGAAGAACCTTTCTTACATTACTTTAATACCACCCTTCAAAAGGAATAACATTTGAAGTGCTAGCTTCTTCAGAGATAGGAATTATGTAAGAGTCAGCTCCTATCAGTTTCATTTTTAATGGAAGATACATATCCTTGCTGAGGAAATATTATGAGTAAAAAACCCATTGAATATGCTAAAGTACCATGGAGAAAGTTTTGTTTACCAACAAAAAGTACAATTCAATTTGGACAATCACTCACCTGTAGTCACATTTTTTAATGTTCCTAAGTACATCTGATTCAGCTGCTGCCTGTATCATACCATTGTGTTAGTGCAAAGAAAAGAAAAGTATTTTTCCATTTTTCCACTTACCTCTCTGGCAGCCTTTGCTGGAATCTGTCCTTGAGCGTCTCTCAACTTGCGAGCATTGTCAAGTTCTGCTTGAAGTTGTGAAGCTAAATCCTTCAAAGAAAGTAATAATACTCCATCACTTTAACTATCTTAAACTTTTAGGAGATGTCTATATAAAAATGAACTATTCATGCCATGTTTTGTGTTTTGATGTAACATTTTAAACTCTCATGACACAAAAAACTAAAGAAAACGTCAATATAATTCACATAATTCTTTATAGGATATAACATAAAAAAAATGTTCAGAATAGAGGCATCTGAAGTACAGGAACAATTATTGCCTTAAAAAGACCAGAAGACATATTCTTAAACATTATTAAGTTCTACTAATAAGTGTTTTGCATAACTAAGCATAGTTATTACTTTATGTATAGGAATCTAAATAAGGAAGCCTGAACACATCACATCCTTTTTTTTTCTTGTACATACACACACATACACACCTTTACACACATATATCAGCTCTATGGGTCTAGGAAAATAACTCTCAGAAATTTTTGCTATCAAGTTTCACATCTCTCTACACTCCATGTCCAACTTCTGCACTTCAGACCTTATTTTGAGAATTAAAATGTACAAGAGGTAGAAAATAAGAACTGTTTACAGTCTTGTACAAACTGGTTTTGATGCTTCTGCTATTAACTTTTAATACCTATTATGCCTAATAACTAAATACAAGTATATCCTGGATTGCTAGGAATTGCCATCCTATCAACCTGTAAAGACTAGAACCATTTATACTCTAATCCCTCTGCCAGTTTCACTGATTGGACTCCAACCATCCTGCCCATACTTGCCACCCCAAAATTAAGTCATTTGATCAACACCAGGCAGCAAATCAGTAACAAAAATAGATTCAGAATTCACTTGGTCCACATGGCCAACCTTGAGCTCCAGCTGCCAGGACATGCTGTTACATAACCATCTGTTCTGGTGTGTGGGGATGATGAACTTGCTTAAACAAGATGCATTTTCCATTTGATTAGAGAAAGACCATGAAAAATATTTAAAATGCCACAAGGCTTACATATATATAATATTAGCTATTTTATTTTTTAAACTATTGTTTGGTTTCAGTTTTTTTTTTTAATAGGTTGATTCAGAGTGCATATATAGAAAATTGTATGTATTAAAATAGCAATAAAATTGTAGTATTGGTTTCTGCCACACAATTTGGGTCAAAACAAAATGATAAGAATATTAAATTAATTACACTCTCCCCACAGAATACATGTATATTTTTCATCAAATCACTTGCATTCAGTTCCTATCAGGTTGAAAAGAAAAAGGCCAGATTTGAGCCCAAAGTTTTGTTTCAGCAGTATCAGGAAAAAAAGTTTACAAACTTTTGCTGCTTCCCATCTTTGGAAAACCTTCCCCTCCTCAGTACTTCAGCAACTGATGTATAGATAGCTAACACTACAGCAGTCCCTCACAAACCTATCATATAATTACTTTCATAAACATATTTTTCCTCACTAGTGTATGTTTTTAGTATTAACTAAGAAAATTAGAAATTAACATATGGACACTTCTATTTTAATCATTAACACTATAACTTAGTAGGAAATGCATTGCTTCAAGTTACTTTTAATTCACCTTTGAAGCTAATAACATTTAAAATGGACAGGATTTCTAGATAAGGTATTGCTGTTCAAATGTTTAAAGCTACATACACACATCTATGTCTAAAGTCTGTAAAAAAAGAATTCATAACATAAAATTGGTTTGGAAAGAAGATATTTATAAAATGGACACTTTTTCATAAAAAAAAACCTGAATTATCTGACAGGGGCTTCAACAAGGTTCAATACCATGCCCTAGTCCAGCAATAATGACAAAACATACTAAACTTTCACAAATCAAAGAATCAATACCTCTTGAGAAATATTCATTTACCACTTGGAGACATGTTTTATATATTACTATAAATAAATATTTATTATTTCTTAAAGATGCAGATTTTAGTGCAAATATTATGTCACAAGAGGCAAACTAAACAGGTGCAGTAAAAATTAATCTTAAAAAATAAATACCAAAGCCCACAGTGACAGCATTTGCTTCTAAAAAATACGAAAATAGTTCCTTAAGAGCAGCTATTCAGAGCCAAGCACTTGAAAAACACAGCTAAATAACTAACAGACTCTAACCTTGTTATAACTGAAACTTCCAGACAGTACTGCTGGAAGCGAATTAACTCATTACAGCTATGTTTAATATAATAAGTAAAATACATAAACTTCCAAATCTAGTGTTGCACAAGAGTGAAACTCTTGTTCCCTCAGGTAGCTGGCTGAAACAAGCCACGTTCAAGGTGCAGCTGTTTCCCCCAGCCCCGCAGACCAACCTCACACAAAGCATTCCACAGCTGTTCTCAGTGCAGAGCTGGTTGCAATGGCATATGCTATTCCTTTCAGTTTTACAATTTCCATTTCATAATTAATAAGCCTGCTTATACAGCAGAGCTACGGGCCACAAGCACCTACTTGTGACAAAGCTGATGAAATAAGTAAAGCTCCAGACACTGTTTACCTTGTTACAAAGACAGGGAGCTTTGCACCTTTCACCTGCTCCCTTTTTTATGAAAAGACAATAAATACTATAAAAGGGGCAGAGAACAACTGCTTTTAGATATGGCTTATCCTAAAAAACCCGGGGTCCTGAACCCTCCATTTTAGTCTATGAACTACTTTGTTTAAAGTAGAAATTACTGTAAAAACAGTATCTTCAAATCCTACCAAATTTTGCATGTCTTTATTTGCTTGAATCAATACCCTTCTAAGAAAAAAACCCCAACAGTTAAATCACTGTGAGCTTTGAAGAAAAATTGCAGTAAATCATGACAGTTTTTCCCAGTCATTACCATGTCTCCCATGAGTTCTGCTTTCACAATCCTCGCTCCCAGCCTGTTCATCTCCTCTTCACTAAGGACCCGAGGTGCCTCATCCTTTGTTGATCTGTAAAACACCAGCTGCACTAAAGCCACAGAAAAACAGTGCAGTATTCACCTGTGGAATTAAGTATGATAAGCCTACTCTACTCGTATATATGCTTCTATTGGCGAAACAATTGAAAACGACATATTATGAACATTTATTTGCAGACAGAAGTTGTCAAGGACTCTGAAACCAAAGAGCTTGAATAAAATTTTTATGAGATTTGTTTCCTTTTGCTTTTGATATCAACTCAAATGAAGAGCATTATCTATGAACATTTTCCCAGTATGAAAAAACAGAGAAGAGTCAGTAGCAGGTATAAGCAGGATAAAAAAAAAAAAAAGGAAACAGAAAGTTATTTTAACCCACTCTAATTCTTCTTTCTGGATTTGGCCATGCTTTTACTTCTCAGCTTCTGCAAAGTCACCCATTTCTGAGTTATTCTGTTTGTCAAATGGCCTTCCATCTCTTGAAAATTACTTACTTTCCCATTTTATTTGCTCACAAAAAAGTACAATCTTTGCATCTGAAGATGTTATGGCTGATACAGTAGAGTTTCCATGCAAAATTAACTGGTACCATTTAAAAATATGGAGTCCCCCTAGAGATGCTACAGCTAGTAATAAAGAGTATTGTACCTTAATGGTAATATTAAAAACTTAGCATATGACTTTTCACGATATTTATTAAATAAGGACTACAAGAAATGCTGCAAAGAGGCATCAAGTAAGTTTGGCTCTTGTTCTCTGACCCTTGGGAAGACTAAAACCAATTAACTCTAAAAGTAAAATATCTAACACAAAAGATACATAAGAGTACAGCTATGATATTGGTTCCTGCTGTTAGAGAGAGAATTCACTCACTAATTGATATGGTTAAACCCTGTAGGATTTGAAGAAATCTTAGAAGATGGTGTCTTCTTTAAGCACCAGCTCTCCTCAGTCCTGAGAAAATTACCAAAGTTGCTTTTCTTCATTTTCAAGATGCCCAAAACTCAGCACAATTTACTTTAATTTCACCAGAAACAAAACATTCAAAGATTATGTTCCCACTTCTCCTTAAGCTTTATCTTTCAAAGCAAGGCAGACTACTTCACAAAAGGAAACAAAAGGTGTTTATTAATTCACATATGCTTTTTCTAAGTGGTGCTAGTGTTTAAATCGCTGTCTGAACTTTTCGAGACTTGAGACATTGTTATGATTTGCTTTTTATCTTGCCTCAAACTGAACTCTGAAGCAGTCACATTATTAAGTGTGACTTCCAGCAAACACCAGCTGATGGACTTTGCCATTAAGGGGAGATCCCTTGGACATCCAATCAGCACTTTTAATTGCCCTGTGTCATAACTGTCCAAAACACTTTGATTTATAGGCTGAAGAAACTTCCTCTGTGCTTTAGAAAAGAAAAAATTTAAAAGCCATACTTTCAGCATGAGAGATGAGGAACTGAACTGGCAACACCTATTAATTCAAACCTTCACCTCGAAGATATACTTTTTATGATTGACAACACTACCGAAGAGTACATGTATTACAAGTCTTAAAACTTTAAGAAGAAAAAGAAAGCAGCAGCTTATAAATTACTCTCAACAGGTATCTACTGCACATATCCAAAGCTGAAATGTTCCAAAAGCAAGAATTTTCTACAAAATACAATTAAAAAAAAGAAACGACTTCTGACTGAAGGAAACAGGAAGACAGGTTATTCACTATTTCAAAACACACAGAATCTCAGGAGTTAAGAAGTCATCTTAGAAGAACTTGGAAATAAGTTATGTCAATAAGCAGAGACTACATGGTTTTGCAGGCCTAAGTAATCCCCACTTTACCAATGAGTCAGCTTAGTAATTGCATTGGCTAAGAAATATGATTAAAGTATCAAAGAAGATGCACAATTGGGTTTAAGAGCACCAGAACGGAAAACACATGCAAAAGAAAATACCAGCTGAACAGTTTCCACATCTAGTTCTCTTCTATGAGGAAAAGAATTATCTTTTCTATCGTAATAATTGAATTCTTTGAACTTGAGCAAGTAAGCCACTTCCGCACACAATCTCATTTCCCAAAATTTGCAACTTTGTCCAGTTACAATTACCATTGCACTTAGTAAATGTGTCAGTTCAAAAAAAGTTACTATTGTTGTACCTGCAACTAAAAAAAGTGAATCACCGTTATTAAAAAAATACTGAAAAGACTAGCTGCTTCTTTGAAGAAAACAATACTGAGGCAATGGTATCACTAACTTCTACTCAATGATTACATGTTCTACTATGTCTGGCTGGATTGGATGGAATTTATTTTTTCCACAGCAATGTGGTGGCACATTTTCCTCCACATTGTGCCTAGCCCTCCCCAGGCCATTATGCAAACCCAGGAATCCACATTATGCTTTGGCCTTTGTGGACCAATGAAGTAGGAACTCTTGTCAGGGTAAGGTGGGAGCACACTGTCCTCACCTGGAACTCCTGGTGCCTGCAACAGTGAACAACCAAGGCAGAAACCAACCCTCAGCCTCTGGCAGACTCTGATCATTACTCATATGAACCACAGCCTGAGTGAAACAGTACCACTGCTACTGGAATGTTCAAAATTCCAGTGACTGCACTGGCCTGTGGGCAGGATGTAAATTTACTGATGGCTGCAGCCCAGCACGCTGCCACCCCACAAAGAGCCGTGCTGTGTGAGGCCCCTGAGCTTTTCCAGACCACAGTGGGCTGTGCCAGCATCACAGAGTGGGGCCACCTCTCAGAACTCACCAACTCCCCTGTCTGCAAAGATTACAGCACTGTCATAGAAAGGTGAATAAGGAAACTGGGCTGAAACCCTCCACTCCTTGAGGTTCAACTCCTGCTTGTTGATAAATTCCAATACATTTTAAGTATTTCACTGAACTCAAGAGGAACTCTTAACAGGCATTTTTTATATATTCACATATATATTTTTATACATTTATACACTTCTCTCCCTGTACCTTTTTGTCCATGTGCATGCACATGTTAATCAACATACCTTACAGCAAGCAGAGTATTAATGTTGCAATCTCAGATCTATAATTGTGACTGTTGTGATTGTAGTATATCCTATTGACTCACTATATAAATGTTAAATTAGTCAATAACTAAGTACTGCTAAAATCTTGTGATTCATCTTTAAAACTGTAAATATGTTCAGACTGTTGCTATATCAGAGGCCGTGTAAAAATTTCACCTGTGGTGAACTGATACTTTTACAACATCATACTAAGATCATCTCTTGCGGATACCTTGGACAGTGATTCTTCAGGTGATCCTAATTAATTACAGATGAAATCCTTGACATGCAAACTGTTGATCAAGTCTGAGACAAAGATTGGACCTCGCCACACCTAAGCTCCATCAGGAGTTTAGAAAGCAAGGGTCTGCTCAGAACCTTGTGACTCAAAGGAAGTGTCCCCCCAAGTCTTTTGTGTCTTCAGACTCTGTGTAAAACATTCTAAATCAATTTTAACTCAGTTTTCTTTATGTGTTTCATTCATGTAGTAAATAATAGAGTGAAACCTACCACCTAACTGAGTTAAGTCTCATTTTTATGATTTTTATAGATTTATATTCAAATTATATTATTTTTGCTATTACCTTAGATGGTGACTCTCTGAGCAATCCTAAAGTACTCATTAATTAGTGACCAGCAGCCCCTCTGGTGCTGTGCTCTGGATTTCTCTGGAGACAGTGCTGATAACACAGCAGTGTTTTGGCTGTTGCTTACACAGCCTCAAGGCTTTCTCTGGGTCTCACGGTGCACCCCCAGCAAGCAGGCTGGCGTGAGCAGAGGCTTTGGGAGGGGTCACAGCCAGGACCAGCCAAAGTGGCCAAAGGGCTATTCCATGCTACATAATGTCATGCACAACAAAAAAAAAGCCTGGAGAGCAGTCTTTCCAAAGCAGCTGCTACTCCAAAACTGATTTGGTATCAGTCTGCTTGTGGGAGGTGGTGAGGGATTGACTGCCTTTGCATCATGTTGTTGTTCCTTTCCTTCACTTGTTAAATTGCCTTCATCAATAATTAGTTTTTCTCCCTTTTGCTCTTCTGGTTTCCTCTGCAGGGGTGAGAATGAGCAAGCAGCTGGGATGTGCTTAGCTACTTGCTGGGGTCAACACACCACCCACACAAAGCAACAAGCAGCTCCACACCTTCCACCCCATCTGCACCCCACAACGGCAGGCAGAAAACAACTGTGGATTGTGCAGACCTTATACCTGAACAAAATCATGAACAAACCAGGACTCAAGAGGTGAGGAAGTCTCATAGGCTTCCCTTCAGACATGCCATGGATCATTCTAACCAGAAGTTTACAAAGTGCATTTAACTGGTGAACAACAGGCACTTCAGTGCAGTAACTATTGGGACAATATTTAGGAGAAGAAAAAGGATTATTAAATTTGAATGTCTAATATCTCATACATCACAGGTTTAATGCTACCAGATCATTTTTTCAGAGTAATTAAAGTAACTATAAAAATATATTTCTCATTTACCAGCAAAATAGCAACTAGGCAAACAATAAAATAAACAATAAAATAAGATATGACAAACACTTATGAATGGGACATAATGTGTACAAACTAGTCATGCCGGAATGTGGAACTACTCTTGCCATGATTTGTACTCAAGCTCATGCTTTAAAAAAAGAAACAGATTAAGTGAACATCATGCAAATAATTTATATTTTTGCTATCAATGAAAATTCAAATGTCATTGGCTTCTATCAAAGTACAGCAAGTAAAATCCAGAAAAAATACCCAAAATACAAAATAAAAAGAACTGTATAGACTAAGATGCCTGGTTCTGGTTAGTCATGCAGTACTCAGTGATGTACATTCTTTCTCTGGCAATACACTATGAGGCATATAAGTACTACATGTAGGAATAATTATAAATAAAATGAATACATACTCCAGTCAAGAATATTCACTTGTTCAGCTTTCCCAAGCAATTAAATAAAATCACCCTGACTCTAAAATACTTTTGCACATGCCTACAAATTACTGGAAAGATCTGAAAGAAAGGATTCATAGTAACAATCACATTAGTCAAATCACTGGAAGACTCAGCAAGCTGCTACTGCTGGAGAAGAGGAGGCCTTGAGCAGAGCAAAAGGTCAGTTCTCTCCAATTTACTTGTCTGACCACCTCTCCTTACTACTCTCTGTTGTTTCTCACAAAAGCAAGTCACAGAAAATTAAATTCCCACTGTGTGTTTTCTTTCCCACTCCTATAAATGCTTCCTCTTCACCACAGAAAACACACTTTCTATTAAATACCTGCTACTATTTTTCATATGCTACTACTTTAGCATATGAGCTCATCTCACAAGTGGCAAATCTATCCCTGCTGTATTAATTATTTCAGCTTTTAGTCAGCATTTTCTAACATTTCAATATTGTATTTTATATATTCCATGACTGTTAAGATATTTTGCAGATTTTTTTGCCTAAGAGGCCAATTTTACTGCAGTGTGAACTAACATTAGAAAGAAGCAGAAAATAACCTATTATTAGCAATTCTCAAATGTGCTGAGGAGACAGATAAGGTAGGGGATGTTCACTACTTCTGCTCAACTTACTTCTTCTAGCTGCCCTTAGCTGGAGGCTAAGACTCCTCCAATCTAAAGAGATCTGATATAATCAGTACTTATACTGTCAAAACGGAGATAGAGCTTTTTTTATATTTTGCCATGAAAAATAAAAACCAAGTAAAGATGTTCATAAAATACCTAGAGGATGATGTTTTATTGTCAGATAAAATCTGTTTCTTCTCCGGGGTGTCGCTTGCGTGCTCCTGTCGTGACTTCTCTTTTTCATCACTTGGAGTTCTTTTCCAGCTTTTGCTATCAAGTTCTTCCCTAATACCTGATGATTTTTGATCAGATTTTAATTTCTCATTGCTACCTTCTGTGTGTGTTTTGGTCCACAGTGCAGTATCCTCACTGGGTTTCTGGAAACGGCTGCTCAAAGAGCCATGAGCTGAGTCCTCCTTGGAAGAGAACTGCTTTAACTTGGAGTCTCTGGGTGTACTGTAAGATGTTACATCATCTTCAGAGGGTTTCAAAAATTTGTGTTTTAAGTTGCTTAGAGAAGAACTCTTTTCCTGATTTCGTTTTTCACTGGAGTATTTTTCTGCTTTGGAGCTGTAGCCCCTTAATACTGAGTCCATGCTACTGTGTCCACGTTCCTGGTCTGCTCTTGACACATCTCTTTTGTAACCCCTGTCTTCCTGCACCCACCCCTTGCCATGCTTGTCCCTGGAATAGCCCCCAAACGTGGGTCTGTTTCTATCATCTTCATCTCGTGTAGCCTTTTCAACATGCTGTTCTTTCTTGTCTTTCTTGTCGTTCTCACTTTCTGAATAGTCAGTCTTCTTCCACCTTCCACTTCTATGATAATTTTCCTGTTTGGATGCAGCTTTTTCAGCTTCTTCTAATCGTGACTGAAATATCTCCACTGACTAAAAGAAAGAACAAAAAAGTCATACGACTTTTAAGGCCATTATACACAATACCACCCAAAAGGGGTACTGTGTAAGTATTTTAAATTTGCTATAAGATCCCATATATTAAAAACATTTAATAAGAAAAATATATAAAAGGCTGGATAGCTTTAAACCCTTCATCACTTGAGAGAAGCTTCAGAAGCTGTTTTTTCCTGCTTTTTTTCCACATCTTACTTTACACATTAAGTATTTGTGCCTTTATATGACAGTGATCTTTTCCAAGCATCTACTAGTATGAAGACAATTTAACTGAAGATCCTTACCCCGTATCTCTCAGCTACAATTTCCTCAAAATTTCGCTTCTCTCTCTCAGCCTGCTCCTTCATTCTTTGGTATGATTTTCGCAGCCAACTTAGGCCAGCATCTTCTACCACTGTAACTAAAGTAGAAAACAATGAGAGGTTGTAGTTTTACATCTCAATTAATTATTCCTATTGAATCTTATTCTGTATGTGACATATAAGTTTCACCTAAACTTATTTTAAAAACTGAAGGAGTGCAAAAGAAAAACAGAACTAATATACAATTACAATCACATATTTTCATAAGTTAATGCTGGTTATACCTCAGCAATACACTCATTTAATTTAAGCTTCTCTAGTTTGTCACAAGCAGTTTCCAAGACAGGAGTGGCATATGAGAAATTGTGGAGTTTCCTTATGACATTAAAGAACCTTCCTGTCATTCCCACATTCTGTCCATTCTTGGGCACACCCCTTTCACACAAACAAGTGAATTCCCTTTCTCAGAATGAGTAAACCACTGCTTCCCATGTGAGAAACTAGCAGTGGTCTTAACATTCTGAACACACACTCACTGATGCCTGTCAGCTCTTACAGATCTCTGATCTCTGTGACTCCTAAAAGTGGGCACAGGCTAATGGTTTCTGGGACTGACTGTCCACAGGGAAAGGCTCTCAAAAAGCACAGACCCCACTCTTCCTTGTTGACAGAATACAAGGACCATTCTCACCACATAATAAATGTTTTATGACATTATGAAAAAGGTTTTATTACTGTGTTTGCTGGAAATGAGCAGGATAACCCTGGGGTAAGGAAAAAAGTGTTAAGGCTACAGAAATACTATTTTTCACAAACTGCATCTGTAATGTACTTCATTTTGATGTGACTCAGACTTCTGTGGGTGAATACTTTAAAACTGTAATTTGTGCAATGGAACGAAAGGAACCAAATGAATTGACAACAATTCATCTTGTCTTGTTAAATCATGCTTTTCTTTAATTAGTTCCAAATGGAGAATTTCTGTAAGGATATTGAAGGTCAAACCACTCAAGATTAAACTCCAGTGAAGAGAAATTCTGCAAAACAATGTACTATGATACTAACCCAATATTCATCCATTTGGATAGAATTTTCATCCAAATTTTACTTTATTACATATATTATTAATAATGTATATATTATTCCTAATCCTGTTACAACAACATTAGTAATTTGTTAGCAACACAGAGTCCAGAAATTGAAGACAGAAATTTAAGATTATTACTAAAAGTTGCTCTTTACCTTTCTTAACTGAAGCTTCTTCATCCTTCTCTGGTGGCAAACCTGTACCACCATCTTTCCAATAGGGATTGAGTTCTCTCTCAGACAGCATGGCCTAAAACAGAAATAATTTAAATGTATGCACAGCATATGGTTCATATTTTATAGAGTACCTGATAAATTTTGAGAGTTTTCTGTGTGAAGTCTGTATTATATTGTCAATTCACCACCACCACTTTCATGGTCTAAGCATCTGTTGTACACATTGTTTTGGGTACCAAAGAAAAAGCATACACTGATGCAGAAAACACAGGAGTATAAACCTGCATGGACAGCAAATAGTTGTGTGGGAGAGTCTATAAAAATCACTCTTTTCTAAGATTAAGAACACATATAAATTGTCATTAACCATATAATACATGCTGACATTCTGGTGATTTAAGATGTTCACAATAAATGATCCTCGAACAGCTCTGAAACAATGCTCAGGAAAAAAAATATTAATCCCGTGTCAAAAGACAATAACCAAAGCACTGCATGCTACACAACAACAGTGATCCAGGTTAGTCTGGCTCCCAAGCACAACACAGCTAACTGGGAAACTTAATGGCAAGAAAAAGCCTGCTGTGAGATGTGAGGACAAAGAAATATTAGCTAGTGATCAGTCATTATGTTTTCAGATCAGACTACATAGCATTTAATGAGGTAAATGAACAATTGAAGGAGCCATCGACTTAATGTAAAAAGAGTTAGTTCAATGACAGCAACCCTTTCTCCAGCCAGACCATGAGTCAGCCATGTGTTTGCCAACAACAGAGACATGAAAGACACAACTGCTCTGAGTTGTTTCTTTAGGAAAAAACAGGCCTCAGTACCCTACACTTTAATACAGTAACTTAAGCTTTTACCACACTAAACAATGGTGCTCCTTTCACACACCATGGAGAAGGCCAGACCAACAGTCTCTGTTGGTAACAGTCACTGTTACTAACAGAACTTAGTACCAACAAAAGTAGCTTCCTCCCTATCTAGAAGACAGTTAAAAGGCTTTTCTCCACAAGCCTGATGTATGAAGCCTTCCATCCAAACAGACCAATTTAATTAAAATCATTATCACATCAGGTATTAGTTTTAATAACAATAAAAACTTACATACTTGAACCAATTCATTACTTTGTTCATTACACAACATTTAATAAAAGGTAGAAAAAAATTAAGATATTAATTCCGCCTACCTGCTCAAGTTCTTGAGCTTTCTGTCGTTCCAATACTTTTTCTTTGTGTCTTTCACCTTTGACAGCTGCTACTGATGTTGTTTTCAATGACATGAAGTTTAAATTCATCCATTCTTCTCTCTTGAAAATAAACACAAAGAATCATTGTTCATAATTCCAACAAAAACATGGCTTATGTGCCAAACCAAAGCAGTGCAACTACTGACAAATGTTGCTGACAGTAAACAGTATAGGTTCTACAAACCCATAATGAAATACTTCAATGAAAAGCAAATAAGATTTTAAGAACCATAATCTTACAATTTTTTAATACTTAAACAAATTTCATGTTTCCCTGTAATATAAAATACATATTTACAATGGTATTTAAGACATTAGTAAACATGCAGATTGTAAAGACTGCTAATTATTAGCACAAACAAATACTGTACATCTCATTTAGCTAATTCTGATCTCATGACCTCTTCTAGCGTATACAAAATCTGCAGTCAGTATCTGAGCACAGTTCATACCTCAGACATCCAGGCACTAACTGCACCCTCAAACTTAACAGTTATACATCTAAATTCTGTGAATGGTACCCTTGATAACAACTACAAAACTGCATTTACAAAACCTAAGCCAAACCAAAGAGATTTTAAAATAAGGACTAGAACAAAGAAAAGCAGCATATTAAAAGCCTAGATATATCTACTACCTTTCTACAGGTAAAACCTAAAACCTCAAAAGCAGCAGTGACCAACACTTTGTAAGCAATTACTCTATAAAGGCAAGTATTTAGAGCAATTCTACAATTCCAGTATAGCAACCAAAATGACCAGATTACATCTATTTTGAAACATGTCCTTGCAGAAGAACCTTCCTATCTTCAACAGAGTTCAAGTCTGAGCTGTCAATCTGAACAGATGCCCCATGTCACTTTGTTATTTAGAAATTATGTTAGGCAACATGCCAGAGAATTTCAGAGGTGAAACACAACATTCCAGTTCTCAGATCTCCTCCAAGAAAGTTCCTCCAAGGAACTGAAAAATTATCTATCTTCAAGGGATTCAATAATATCTATGTCCACATCAACAAGCAATGTGCATCAACAAATGTGGATGCGCACGGGACCTCTGGTGGTCATCTGATCCAAACCCTCACTCAAGCAGGGTGACCTAGGGCCAGTTGCCAATTCATTTAATTGTAGAAAAGCCACCAAAATTATGAAGAAAAAAGTAACATGTCTAGTCAAGACCTTTAAGATGATGTCTTCAGGAAAATTACACTAACTTGCAAGAGCCTCAAAACCTGATAGAAAATATTGGTGCTGGGCAACATTAAGAGTACTGCCTCGTTAAACACTAAGAACTGTTAGAGACAGAAGTCTCCCAATCAATGAAAAGTAGCATTTACCCAGCTAAACAAAGACATTTGTCTGTAAAATAGGTTTTGCTCAACACTCTGCAAAAGAGCTCCCAAGGGACCTAAGCACGTTGCATAAGCAGAATTTATCTCTGGAGTGGCTGTGAGCCTGCCCACCTGCAGGGAAGGTTCTTCCTCAGCATCTGGGTGCTTGCTGACCTTCCAAGCCTCTTCTGCATCACCTGGCTGTGACATGTTTGACTCAACCCATTCAACTGAAGAATCCTAAAAAGAGAGTTTAATGTAAAGAATAAAAATAATACCTTAACACATCACTTGATATCATGCAATACTTAGCAATTATATTGATAATCAAACTTAATGCTGATTAGCTTTACTAATATAATACTGTTTGATATTTAAAATACTGATAATAAAACCAGAATATAGATATTCCCATAGATTGTTCCATCGTGACCAAAACATTTCCCTTCATGAGCACATCACAGTATGGAACTTTAGCTCATCCTGGCAGATTATTTGCATAATTCTGCTAAAATTAAAAGAGTCAGAATAAAAACAAAATCAAAACCAATTAGTTTTATGACATAACAAAAACAAAGTTTTAAAAAATCTAAATGCATTACTAAGTAAGTTGCACATTTAAAAAGTTAGATCAGTTATACAGCTCAATAGAAAGCATGGTACATGCTATTGTCTGCTATTTTTGTATCCAGCTTCCTAAACTTGCACTTGCAAACAGTGTACTGAAAGTTTTCATTTGAATCCAATAGGACTGCATTGAATAGAGTTTCTTTGCTATTCACATGAACCTGTCTTAGGAGTAAAAGACTTTGGATGAAAGTTACAGTCAGGACTGTGTTACATCCTAGGAGTCCCTATTGTGATCTGAAGGGTTTTGGTGACTCCCATGGAGAATGTGGGATATTTGTGCCTTTGGTTCCTACACTTCCTACACTGATATTATATCCCACACTGATCTCTGGGATTAACCCCTGAAAAATAAGTCTCATTATAATGGACCTTCCTTCACACCATAAAAGTGACTCTGAAAATTAAAACTAACAGTGCCACTTGATTTGCACAAAAAAGACTGGGAAGATGTTTTCCACAATGTGGCCAGAAAGCCAGAAAGCAGCACTCAAATTTCAAATGCAGTCTCTGCACTGTTCTGCCATAATGCCCTTCCATGTGAAGGCTTGTCCTTACAGATTTAAATGTTCAAGTCCTTCAGACCCATGTACAACTCCCATGTTGTCAGGAGTGCCCATGGTTGAACATCTGTGGAAAAAGGCAGAGGTAATTCTGCTTAAAATCAAAGTCAAATATTTGCAGTTAGAGACACATCTTTCTATCATATACCACAGGCTACAGGGTATCTATGAAATCTTCCTCTCTATATCAGAATGAGGATTTTGTTTTTCATTTTCTCTCTGCAGAAAAACTACAAATCCCTTAGTTCCTAATGAGTGAATTTAGTATTATAAAATTCACAAGCACTCATGTAACAGCCTATTTTAAATTTATTGAATACTCAGTACATTAAAACTGACAAATTTTTCCACAATTTTTCCCAACAGAAAATTATAAGAATGAGCCTTAATTTTACTAACCATGCATAACCACAGGGACTAAAATGGCTCAAGTTTTAAGACAGTAATTTAAATTACTTTAAAATTTCTTACTTACTGAAGAACTATCAAGTAAGTCATCCTTCTTTTCAGATTTCTGTTTCTTACTTTTCTTCTTTTCTTTCTTAGCTTTTTTGGAATGTTTATCCTTTTTCTTTTTTTTATGCACTGAATGTTCCTAGAAGTAAATGGAAATGAGATGCAGCAAAACAAATCACCCATATACAAAAAAACAATCACAACCCACTTACCAAACTGCACTGAACAAAGGTAAAACACACATGAATCCCTTTTATTTTTACTACCTTCTCTCTCTTCTATGGGGGCAGGGGTGGGCTGAGGTGGTAGGGGCAGGGAGGGCATACCTCACATCCCTAATCAAATTTCCTTCCCCCTCTCAGTATCTTTTTCATTGGAACTAAGGATCTACAACTAAACAGATAATATCTACTACACTACATTTATTTTGGTCAAACCCATTTCTTCAGGTATCACCACATTACCAATACACATCTTTCCATTGTTGAAATATCAGCACATTAAAAGGATGTGATATTCACAGGCTCCATTAAGGCTTCTCCTGTGAATGACCACAAATAAGACTGCTATGCAGCCTTGAATCCTCCAGATTTTTCCCCATGGGTCTATCATTGTCTGATAGACTTGTTTTCTGCATTTGTAGAAATTAAAGCTAGAATTGAATGACAGAATTTCTTCTTCCTGGTGAATAAAAGGTAATTTCTGCCTGAAAAAAGCTAATACCAAAGCATAACAAAATCCAAAATTGGGATGAGTTTAAAGATCTCAAAGCCCTCAGAGTCTTCTATTCATACAAACATTCTGTAAAGGTAACAATGCAATTCAATTATTTACAATGTCATCACCTTTTCCAGTGGTTCCTCGCGTTCATTCACATCAGCAGGCATCCATGTCTCTTCACCTTGCAGATCCTTCAGCACCTTGCAACTCTCCTTCTTTTCATAACTTATTTTGGCCTAAGATGAACAGAGAAGAAAAATAACCATGTGGAGTTCAGTAGCATTTCCTCACAGATGCACCTCTGCAAGCCACACTGACACAACCACACACAATGGTAAAACTGCATCTCAGGCTTCAGAACGTTCTTCTCTTTCTAGTTATGGAGATAAAACCAGAAATACTTTTACTACTGCTTCTGAAAAAATAACCATCACTGCGAACAGTTTTAATTCCTAAAAAGGATTTTATAAGCCACATCAATAAAATAATTATTTTTCAGCCTCTGAAGTTCACTCTGTTATGTTCAGGATAAACATGACTTTCAGAAGCAAGTTTACCTAAGTATAATTTGTCTTTAGGAAATTCTTTATCCCATATATCATATGCCATACATCACCATACCCTGATTAAACAGAAGGAAAGTTATTTTATATTATTACAAAGCTAATTTTGTGTTAGATAAGTCTTGCAAATTTTAACGTGCTTTTAGGTTTTTATTTATTTGAGGGATTTCTTTAGAAACAACTAAAATCAAAACAAAAACTAAAGGTAGAGTTTGGAATTCTAATCCTTAAACACCAACTTTTACAGAAAGTGTTGTCAAACATAAGCCAAGAGAACACATGTAAGTGATACTTAAAACAAACAAAAAAGCCTGTGCACTGCACAAGACAGTAACCTCCCTACCACAGGGCAGTTTCTCTTTTTTGATACAGCCAAGAAAGAAATCTGCAGCTTTTGTCCTGACAGAAAACAATGCTTGCAGGAAGATGACCAATACATTATAAGGGCTCAAAGAACAGAAATACCTAAAATAAGTTTAATTTTTTTTTAAGTGCTAACTCACAAGATGGGACTGCTGTTCTGTTTTTGAACACTGGCATTAGCATATTGAAAGTGGCAGAACATAATGAACTAAAAAAAAAGAAAAAAAGCCCACTATGTATCTGTTCCCAAATAAAACACCCTTTTGAACCTTCCTTGTCTACTTTCTTAGCAGCTCCATGTGATAAACTTTCTAATGCACTTAAATGCAAGCAAAGCAAGGCTGCCACCCAGACTTCTTGATTTTAAACAAAGGAATATTGTAAAACAAACAAAAAATAGTATAACTCAGCTTGAATAAAGAGGCCAAGACTGAGACTTCCATCTCTAGAATGAAGCTGACAGTCTACAAAGGTGAATGCTAACTCTTAAAATTCAAAAGGCTGGCATAAAAAAAAATTAGTTAAGAACACATTCAGACATCTATTCCAACATCAGAACATTTTCTAGTTTATAAGTAAACAAAGTAACAAGAATGATCAGGACTACAGTTCAGTGAGATTGAAATAGCTGTTAAGTACAACACAGCATCATTAAAATCATCCAGGACTCCAAAAAATGCAGGTGTGTTTCCTGCAACTTCTCCACAATACAGAGAGGTAACCCTGGCCACCCTAAGACATCTGGGACAACACCTTTGAAAATTCATGCAGAATATATCAGATGGATATTTTCTCTTCTAGTCAATATAGACAATGATGACCTTTCTGTCTTAAAAATATGCTCCTTTGACTAAAACAAAGTAACTAAACATGCCACATTTTTGGATGAGTAAAGAATAATAACCTCAGCTTTGCAACTCACAAAATCTACAAGACACAGACTTCGAACTTAAGCTTATAACTGGACATAGATGAAACAGTGGAGATAAAGGGAACCTGAATATAGTTCTAGATGAAAAAAACCCAAACAAATCCAGACTGTGGAGCTTTTTTGCTCACAACAAACAAGTTGCCAAGATGTAGACTGAAAAAAGGGCAGGCTTTTCTGCATATTCCATTTCACTTTTGGTTGAGAAAGAACTGCAGCTGGAGTCAACAGCTCCCATCCACCCCTTCTGCAGTTCCTAGGCCCATAAATCTGGAAATGCCACAAATAAAGGCCACTCAAGATCAGCTTGTCAACATGTCTTCATCGTAGATGGTCTCTGCCTGTCATGGAAGATTTAGCCTCTTAGCATTTCCTATGATAACAAGTATATTTTAAATAACATTACTGTTTTCTTCATGCTACCAAAGTTACAAATAGCCATTGCATAAAATGAGGAAATGTTATAAATAAGGCACAAACTGAGCTTTTATACTTTTTATTAGATCTAAAAATAAACAGAAGAAATGAAGGCAAGTATTTAAGTAATTGAGATACATCATTCTAATGAAAGAGGTGGATCATCATTTTGGCTGAAGTACACAAATACTCATTTAGAACACAGACTGACTAGAAATCATCATCAGACTACAGATTGCTGTCTCCTGAATATTAAATGAAACAGGAATGGGCAAGATAAATGTGTAGTGGCAGATTGACCACCAGGCTGTTAAAAAGAGAAAGACAAACAAAAGCATCAGATGGAAGTTTGTGTCTCATAGACAAGGATACAAAATACAGAAGGTTCTTAACAATATATGTATGCAATAAAAAGAAAGAAAACAAAAAGAAAAAAGAAAAAGGAGGAACTACCTAGAGATCTAAAAATACAAAAGAAGTTATAATTTCATCTAAATTATCATCTTAACTTGAATAGAAAGTTAGTAGCAATACCCTCTAAATCTTTCTATCTCTAAAATCTAGCTCCCTCAAATTATACTATTCAATTTTTATAGTTCATGATGCTTTCCCCTCACAGACACACATTTACTTCAAGTGGAAGTAAGGCAGAAAATCTGCCTACACTACTTCATTAGCTTCAAAACCCCTTCATATTCTACTTTTCTTTTCAAAAGCTGCAGGGCATACTAGCATAGCATAAATGTAGAAAAAGAAAGGAAAACTAATTCATTCTCCTGTCAGACTTACCATTCTATCTCTGAGGACCCACTCTAATAGTTCCACATCTGTCAACCCACAGGAGTCCAAGCATTTAATTCACATTAAGGTTCATTAATACTTGAGATACCACAGGAATATCCCATAATTTATACCTGCCCCTTTACAAATGAGATACAACCTATCAAAGAAGGACAAGCATCATGCTACACTACACACTTCTGCAGCACCCTAATAAAATTGCTCATGGTCTCCTTTGCAACAAAAACAAGGTGAAGCCTAAGGCTGGCAAGGCACTCTGCAAGGTCTGTTAAGGGGCTATAACAACAGTAATTATTCTACAGTGCAATGTCAGCAATGTTTGCCATGGTTGGAAAGAATTTTAGTCTTTACTACAAGTAGGCAAAAGGGGTTTGAATTTCACAGATCCACCTGACTGGGGGAGGAAACCAAGTTCAAGGAAAGTGCTTTCTGATTTCCATCAAGCAGGTCATCAAGGCCAGCCTACCCAGTAGCTGACAACACCATCCACTAAATGAAGAATGAAATTTGCTCCAAAGTAGGCTGTAATACACTGCAGATGCAAAACCCAAAAGCTGTAAAAATTACATCATGCCACACCAGGAAGAAGCAGAAAAGATCAAAGACAGTGCCAACAGCCAAGTTATAAGTCACATAATAAATGAAGCTTATTACACAGCAGTCCCTCAAGGATGTCCAGAAGGAATGGAGGGATGTCTGTCACCTAGAGCTAAAATTCCCTCCCCAGCTCACAGAAACCCTGACCAACACTCTTCCCTGACCTCAACTCTATTTACTGTTTCAGTTCTCACGAAGGCCAGGGAAAGTTTTCCATACCACCACAAAGACCTTGCAATTTTCCACCTCTAACTGTGGTCAACCTCTAGTTCTTTAAATGATAATCACCATGACTCAATAGTCAACTTCTTCATCCAAAAGAACAAAGACTCCCTTTTCCTCCACAAGCAATCAGAAGAAAATCTACAGCACATCAGATCATCAGTATGACAAAAATATTCTACAGAGAGAGCACCAGCTTAAGCTGCTGTTGTGGCCACCTGCCACTGAAGGGCAGGGCTCCATTCCCACACCTCTCCTCTCTGCACTGCCCCTCACATGTTCCCACCACCTCACCCACCCAGGCCTGTTCCTGCACTACAGTCTCAGGCAAAGTCACTTCCAGGACCACCCTGACACAAAATAAATCCCACCAAAAGCACAGTGCAGCTTCCTGCAGAACAAGCTTACAAGTTGCCACTCTAGCAAGGTCATCAAGGCTACCAGTTTAAGCACAAGGAACAAAGGGGGAAAGTGCTCTTTGGGGAAAAGAAGTGTGGAAAAAACTTAGCAACAGCTTCCTGTTAGGAAAGTTCAAAAAGTCTAACTCCTAGCCAGTCCTTCAGACACCAACATAAGACTTTCAAAATATCTACAGTGAGCTTTTCCATCTAATTTCAGGATCACCTCCTGATCATACAAACCACTCCACTGTTTTAACTGTTTTGATAATCAACTATCAGAAAGGCCCTCCCAATTTCCATGACCCCAAAGCTCAGGGATGGAAAGCCCTGGTTACATGAGTTCTTACCTCCAGGAAACTTGAACTTACCCTTCTTTGCAGTTCTGCTGCTTTTATACCAATTCTCTGTCTAAATAACACATTTATTTTTGTGAATGCTTAGATTATTTTTCTAGTCTCAATATTTCAATTATTACTACATCCACAAAGATTCCTAAGGAGGACAGCAGTGGAAACAAGAAAAGAGCTTAGCTTCCAGCCCAACCTGGCAACTTGCAACTGAGTCAGAGAGCTGCCTGCACCACCACCTCCTCCAGACACAGCTTTGCCAGCTGGAAATGTCACCACTCCTGTCATTTTCACCTGCCAAAAGGCATGGGAGAAAGGTCACTGAAGCAACTATCACTTCAATCATTTAAACTTCTTGTGATCAATAATCAAAAGTCAGATGTGATTTAAAGAGCAGGCTGCAGGAGATGTCAGCCTTCAGTCAGAAACACCTGGAAGGCAGCAGCAGTTCTGCTGGTACATGTGCAGACATAACAGGTAACTAGAAGCTATTACTGCTAGGAAAGCATAAACAGGTATTTTGTGTTAATCTAGGACCTCTCCACTGCTGAGGCAAAGCTCCAGAGGAAGGCCTTACAGAATGTAACAATGAAGACATCTGTCTTCATCACTGACCTTTAAAATCAACCCTCAAAAAGGTCTGTTCAAAGATATTGCTGCAAAAATGCATAGAGGTGCTGTGACAAAAGTCTGAAAATCTTTTGTGAAAAGGCAGCATTCACTACTCAGAACCATTACTCTTCTAATATTACAGATTCAAGTGCTGAAGTGCTTATTTCCTTCAGCAGATAGAGTTAGGGATGTAACACTTCATTAAGGATTTAAAAGGGGAAGAACAAAAAGGAGGTGCTTACTATTACAGCACAGAAGCATCTGTAACCCCTAACACAGATGTGTTTTGCTACAGATTTCTGCCTCAGGAGAGACTTCTGTAATTTTCCACTGGAAACTGCAATGCAAAATACTGCCAAGCACTCCATCACCTCAGCAAATACTGATCACTGCAAAAAGCCAACTGTTATGCTGCTTTCAGGAAGAAACACCTGATCATACCTCACTAGCAAAACCTGCTGATTTCACAGCTTCTTTAGACCTCTAATACTGTGAACTCAGTGATACTATTATATAGTTTGTTGTTTGCTTTTCTTTAATTTTGAGTTGTATTTTCAAAGAAAACAAAAAATGTAAACCAAAAAATTAAAGGGAGAAGTCTAATCAAAAGCATCAAACAAGATGTTTCCAAAAATAAAAATAATGGCTTGAAAATCTCAAATTAATTTTTCCAGAAATATAAATAAGTTTCAGAAATATAAATAAGTAAAACTAAACATGTAATTTCTTGTTTGTGCAATGAACTAAAATAAAATAAAATCCATTTATTTTCGTTGGTCCAATAATACACATTATCTGACTAAAGTCTTACTTATCTACACTCAACTTCCAATCTGTCAGTAATCCTTAAATATAAAAAGGCAGGATTTTCTGCACAAGGAATGGTCAAATCACATCACCCTCAGAGGCCAAAGAGTGAAAGACTCCAAGTCCATGGGAAAAAACCCAAGTAACAGAAGAGCAACCCTAAAATAAAAAACTACCATAGGATACAACAGATGCAAGAATAATCCAAAATTTGAAGTCTTGATAAGAAGTGTTCATGTCTAGGAAAAACACACATCTCTGCACATCTTACCACAACACCCATCAGATTAATTTCTTGCTGTAAACTTGTAAACCAAAATAGAAGTGTCATGAACGGTCGTGCTCATCAAAACAAGATGCTATTTCTGAAGCTTTATAACAATTTGCATGTCAACATTTAATTATTTAATTACTGATCATTATCACAAATATTATCAACCACTGGGTTTTATCAGTGTGGTTTGGAAGACAGACTACACAAATAAAAGAATATACTTCCAAAATTTAAGAGAAATCTCGATGAATTGTGTAGCATTTTAGTTCAGGGCAAGTTCAATATTTCATAACAAAAAGCTCCTTAAGGTGAGTTGGCTGAACATCTCATCTTTCCAGAAACAGATCTGCTAAAGTAGTTATTTCTGCAAATTTCTCAGATTAGCAGAAGCAAAGACAACACAGCTTTCCAACTGTCTTTCCCAAAGGAAAGGGCTTCCAGGATTACAATCACCAAATAATTGTCTTGACTTTGTTAGCCAGCTGTGATAAATTCCTGTTAATCTCTGGCTGCCTCTCTAAGCAAGAAAATCAAAACACATTGAGAAAAAGTCTTGCAATAGTTTTCTTCTAGTCCTGTTCATAAAATCATAGAATATCCTGAGTTGGAAGGGACCCACAGGGACCATTAAGTCTAACTCCTGGCCTTGCACAGGACACCCCAAGAGTCACACCATGTGCTTGAGAGCATTGTCCAAACACTTCTTGAACTCTGCCAGGTTGGTGCTATGACCACTTCCCTGGGGAAGCCTGTTCCAGTGCCCAAACACCCTCTGGGTGAAGAATGTTTTCCTGATATCCAACCTAAACCTCCCCTGACTCAACTTCAGGCTTTTTCTAGAGGTCCTATCACTGGTAACCAGAGAGAAGAGATCAGTGCCTGCCCCTCCTCTTCCCCTCACAAGGAAGCTGTGATGAGGTTTTCCCACAGACTCCACTTCTCTACACTGAACCAGCCAAGTGATCTCAGTCTGTCCTCATATGCCTGCAACCTCTAAGCCCTTCATTGTATTTGTGGCTCTCCTTTGGACACTCTCCAATAGTTCAGTGTCTTTCTTATGTGATGGCACCCATAACTGCCCCCAGCACTGGAGGTGAGGTGGCCCCAGTGCAGAGCAGAGGGGACAATCCCCTCCCTTGACTGCCGAGCTGTTCTACCGCAGCAGGCAGTCCAGTCATAATCCAAGTAAAGCACAGAAAGTCAATATACTTAGGACATTAATCTGTTCTCACACAGGCAGGAACAAGTCCATTTCTGAAAAGCAGACAGCAGAGTATTGACATGGCAATTATGACATTGATGTCTAAAGTTTTAGCTTTTATGCTTTTCAAATTCCATGCTGTCTCGGCTGTAGTTTTCTTCACGCTTTCGTATTATAAAATGCTAAACAGACTTTTCACAGAAATAACAGAGTAGCTACAGAAGAAGTCTTAAAAATGTTGCCCTTTTACATAGCTATATTAGTTTATTGGGTCCATAAATGGGAAAAGGAAACATGAAATGAATTTTAAAAAAATTTTTCACTCCTAAATTTCTCTATCAGCCAAATTAGTAATAAAGGAATCTCTACAGCTTCCTTTGGCCTACGTGGACTTGTATAGGATAAAATGCTTATGATGCACTTTTGCTAATACATTCTAAAACTTTGGTATAAAAAAGGGGCAGGAGGGGGACTCCCAGCCTTCAGTATGTCCTCTCCTTACTTCAACTTTTCATTCTTACTTCAAGGAAAAGAAATAGTTCAAGGACATTCCCAAGATGATGAACACAGCAATTCCACAAGCAAAGAAAACCATTCAATCATTAATGTATGTTTCTGTATTACCTAATGCACCCAAGAGAACCTTTGAAAATCAGACAATCTGGTTTAGGTTGCTCAGAAGTGAAAACATAACCATGTGGAAATATAACATAGACTCTATACTGTGACTTCCAGTAAGAAGCTGAAAAGTCACATCGGGGAAGTTCTTCCTCGGCCCAGTAGGGACCAAGCATCTCTAATGCTTGACTTCTGAAAAAAACATCATCATTGCCTCCAGATCCATTCCTACACTCCAGGAAAAACAGACTTGAAGAATCACAGTGGCTAGTATTTCACAAGTTATACTCCATTCTGTTTCCCTGTATTGGATTTCTCAGTGCTCTCACATTCTCAGAACTGAGAATCTAACCTAGTAGCCCAGCTAAAAAATGTCCAGCAATGCCTAGGGATGCTGAAATGTATACAGCCTTAAGTTCAGTGTGAGCTATCTCCAAAATATTCCTGCATCCTCCAGCAATTTGAGGCTCAACAACTTTTCAATCAATAGCTTTCAACATGTATTTTAGAGTTTAGGCTATTCTTGTCTGGATGGAAGTGCAGTGCCAGTATTTGCAACATGCTATACAAGAGACCCTACAATTTCTCTGTGCATCATCACTTCTTTTGTCTGCTTTAAGCTGGCTGCCTGCAAAATCCTTAATACACCTAGTTCTTAACCTGAAAGAACTAGGAGATAGCACTTCTCTATTTCCTCCTCCATATCATTTAACAATTTTACAGAACCCTTTGGTATTAACTTTATTTTCAGCCTATCTTTCCTCATCTCAAAACCTCTCGTCCTTGGACAGTCTGCACCAAGATCATCTCTGCACCTTTCTTCCCACCTTCTCCAAGGTTGTTTGCTTCTTCTTGAGATGCTGGGACCAGGGCTGCATAAGCTATTTGATATTTCACAGAAATGGGTAATATGTCTGTGCAACCATTTCCTTTGTTCTTTATTCCTCTCACAGTAGTTCTAACACCTGATCAGCTTTTGTCTAAGCAACAATGTAGCATCTTTATAGAGCTATTTACTCCCCAGCTGTTAGGTTTGAACAGTAAAAGCCAACTCTGAGCCCACTGCTGTACAAAGAAAATCAGTGTTTGCCTCACTCCAGAAAATTAGGGTTGTGTACTGGGTTTTCTTTAGGATCACACAAATATCACAGATGCATTTTTAAGATATTCATGTAGGAGTTATTTGTATTCACAGAATTTTAAAAACATGCTGAACAATACAATGATCGTCTGTTTCTTGTTCAAGTCAAAGAAAATTACAAAATTCAGCAAAGATCCTACATACATACCTTTTCATACACTACAGCTTAGCAATAAGAAAATATATCAGATTTGTTTCCATTCTGAAAACTCCAAACCACTTTCTCTAATATTCTTCAGCAAAGCTGATGAGCAGAATCTAAGCCTACAAGAATATATTAACACTGAGAGTTAGGACCTATGAAGTTACAGTATCATCTCTTGACACATATCCTAACAGTGTAGCCCCAGTGCTGAAGTGCAGCAACTCTCTGAGACACATCCTAACAGTGGAGTGAGAAGTGCAGCCCCCTGCTCAAGATACCAAGCTTTGTAGCAACTACTGGAACTCTGCCAAACACAAGCTTCTTGCCCCAGGCAAAAAGGCCGTGACCTGGTGCTGCCCCTTTGCACAACAGAGAGAGCTTTGGGGCCAGCCAGGGAAGCAGACACTCAGAGACACTGCAGGAGCCACGGACTCAGAAGAAGGACCCCAGACTATGGCACATTTAGACTGCAAGAGTATAAAAGCTCAGGGATTTGGTTGTTCACAGCCCCTCTTTGGAGGCACCCAGCTCGAGCTGGTTTTGTGTTTCGTACCGTGATTAAATTGTTCTAAGGATCCAAATGTCTCTGACTCTGTTATGGAAAACCTGGGGACAAACTGGTATGGGAAACTTGTCTGACTGAGTGTGAGTGTTGTGTGTAGGGAATCAAGCAGAGCACATGCTGGCTCACCAGAGCTGCCCTCTGCAAAGCGGTTTCAGTGCCAGCAGGGACAGCCTCAGGAGTGCATCCCAGGTGGGGCACTGTGCTTCCTGAATGGTCAGACTGGAGTTTCCTCAAAACCATCACTGGAGTTTTTCAGGACATGACTGAACAGAAGACTAAATAATCGCACCTAGCCTCCCTTTCCCACAAGGGTCTGCACCAAGTGATCTTTCAAGGTCTTTCCAGCCAGGGTTGTTATAGGATTCTAAGCCAGAGGCATTGGCCCAGGCAGCTCGCTGCACAAGTGGCACCAGCTGAGAAGGAAAGGTAAAGTAGGATAATAGTGCCCTACACAAGCTTTGCTTGCTGTTAAGTGTATTTTTTGAACATCCAAGAAGTTGAACTGAGCAAAGGAGCACTCTTAAACACATACAGCAGTTCAAGTAAAGACACAGACATCTTAACAATATCAAACTTTTGCAGGGTAGTGTGATTCACTGTTACTAAATTAAAAGAAATTCCCTTCAACTGCTTGTCAAAAGGGGGAAAATCGCTGAAGGGAACTTTTATTGCCAAGAAATGGTTCCACAACTGTACAAGGGGGATGGCCACATAACATATTACATGAAATCCTGTCTCTTCCTGCTCTGCCTTGAGAAAAGGCATCACTGTTGTGTAAGTATCAGCTATTCAGGCCATTTTCCCACTACTTTTTTTCTGACAATATCTGCCCAGTAAGATTTGGCTGCTGCTTAACCTGGCCTTCCTTTTGTCAGAAGTTCATCATCACAACCTCATTCTCCTTCCATACTCTTACACTTCTCTTGTTATCCCCCCCTTAAACCGCAAAACAAGCTATGTCACTTAAGTGATGTGCCATCTGTGACCTCAGCATTCACTCTGCCAACAAGTCACAACAAGAATCACCATAAATATCAAAACTAGCATGTAGACAGGTTTTGAACAAAATCAGGATTAGCACGGGTCTCCAAGTCACAGAAGCTCCACCAAAGCACCTATGAGTGGGAGCCTCCTAATTCTCGTCTGACAGTACAGCAACATTTCACCAGGCAAGTAAGCGATCCTACGAAATCAGGCTCCCACTCCTTAACACACGCACACGACTTCAAGTTATTACCACTCCATGGCCAGAATGCTGCAATGGAGGGATACAGACTCTTTAGGAAAGACAGGCCACAAAACAAGAAGGAGCCGCCTTTTATGTCTCATTTAAGGAAAGGCTGAGAGCTGGGCCTGTGCAGCCTAGAGAAGGCAGGGGAATTAGGGTGGTGCCATCTTATCAATGTATTAAAAAACCTGAAGAGAGATGTTAAGACGACCGACTCAGGCTCTTGCCAATGGTGTAAGCACAGAAATACATAGTAAGTGAAACACGAAGAGGATCAATACCACAAGTGGCAAAACGCAGGATATCCAGACCGCATCCTGCCACTGTCGGTGCCGCAGCCCGGTTCCCCTGGGCACAGAAGGGGCTCTCCCCACGGCGACCCCTCCTCCGGCTGCCGCGGCCAGGGCAGCCTTCAGGAGCGCACCGACCCCGCGCAGCACCCAGCGCCAAGCCTGGGGAACAGGGGGGTACTGAGCGGCCCCGAGGGAAGGCTGGGCCGGACCGGTCACCCCACCTGCGCCAGCAGCGCCTCCCGCTCCCGCTGCCGCTGCTCCCGGCTCCGCTCGCTCTGCAGCCCGGACGCCATCCGCACAGCCCGCCGGAAAGCGCGCAGCGGCCGTACGGCAGCACCGCCGCGACACTGTCGTGAACAGCGTCCCGGGCAATAGCGGGGCGGGGCGGCTGCGGCTCCTCCCGACGAGGCTGCGGGGCACGGCGGGGATCCGGGGACAGCGGGGTACGCCGGGAATGGCGGGGACAGCGGAGCGCAGCAGGCACGGCGGGGAATTACGCCGAGCCGGGCTCTAGTGCCGGGTCCCTCAGCCCCTCTGCTCTCGCCGGCGTCCGTCGCGACGCGCTTGTCTTATGACAAGGTTATAGAATCACAGAATATCCTGAGTTTGAAGGGACCCACAGGGATCATCGATCCAGCTCCGGCACAGGATCATCCCCAACAATCACACCATGTGCCTGAGAGCGTTGTCCAAGTGCTTGTTGAACTCTGCCAGGCTGGTGCAGTGACCACTTCCCTGGGGAGCCTGTTCCAGTGCCCAAACACCTTCTGGTTGAAGAAACTTTCCTCAATATCCAATTTAAACTTCCCCTGACTGAACTGCACGCCAGTTTCCTCGGGTCTTGTCACTGGTCACCGGAGAGATCAGTGCCTGCCCCTCCTTTCCCCTCACAAGGAAGCTGCAGACCCTGATGAGATCTTCCCTCAGTCTTCTCCAGGCTGAATTGACGAAGTGACCTCAGCTGTTCTTCATACGGCTTGTCCAGTCCCTACATCATCCTTTTTGCCCTCCTTTGGACACTCTCCAACAGTTTAATGTCTTTCTTATGTTGTGCCACTCAGAACTGCCCCCAGCACTGGAGGTGAGGCTGCCCCAGAGCAGAGCAGAGGGGACAATCCCCTCCCTTGCCCAGCTGGCCCTGCTGTGCCTGATGCCCCCCAGGACAGGCTTGGCCCTCCTGACTGCCAGGGCAATGCTGGCTCATGTCCAACTTGCCATGGACCAGGGCCCCCCAGGTCCCTTTCCATGGCACTGCTTTCCAACATCTCGTTCCTGTCTGTCCGTACATCCAGGGTTGCCCCACCCCATGCACCCACACCTTGCTCAGAGCTCACCAGCCTCACAGGTGGAGATCACAGCAAATACCATGTCATGGCACAGCAGCTTATTGGAACCCCAGGCTGCTTGACCAACAGGACCACACAGTCCTGCAACGGGCATTAAGGAAACCTCCCTGCCAAACCATCCAGAAGCCTCTCCAGCAGTCACACTCATACCACCTGAGCTGGCCCTGGCAGGTACACACCCACAGTCAGACAAGCTGAATCCCAGATTTCCCACAGCAAAATCCTTAAAATAGTTTAATCACAATACCACAACGAAAGAACAATTAGAGCTGGGTGCCTTCAAGGAGGGACCCCAAATGAAGAAACCTCAGGGCTCTTATACCCTCACAAGAACAGTCCAAGCAGAGTCATGTCTGAAACCCTTGGCTTCTTCCATGTCCTTGAGTGTGAGGACACCTGGCTGGCACCACACGTCCCGGTGCTCTTTGGCAGTTTCACAGTCTCTTAGCTCAGGCTCAGGCTTCTCCCCAGAGCTCAGCCTGCAGCTGCACACCGAGCACTAAATGCAATCCTCACCAATGGGAATACTGACATCCAGGCTCATCCCTCCTGCCAGGCTGAAATTCCCTTATGCAGACTCTGGCCTGGTGGTCCAGACTGGCATTAATGAGAGCAAACAAAGAAATGTGGTCCTAAAGATGCTCAGAGGTTCCAGTGCCACGCAGTTCCCAGTGCTCCCCATTGCTGTGAACACCTCCAGGTGATCTTCTAGACACTTTCTTGCCCATTTGCAGCCAGTTCAGTGCATCCATGGTAGACTGTGACCTCTGTCAGGGTGCCAGCTCTCAGAATGTACCTGGGTGAGCAGAGGGAAATTCAAAAATAGGTGTGTTCAAGCACTTTGAAAGCTGCAGTTGGCAAACAGTATTTGACATGGCTTCTATGCCTCTGGTGAAGCAAATGTTTATCTGGGACATAATTTCTTTGGGATGAGATCAGAGCATTATTAATGTGTCTGACACCACAGCTGCCAAGTAATAATGTTCTTTAGGCCAAGGTCTGAGCGAAGAGCTTGCGTAATTTGTTAGCTATTTGCATGGGACAGTATGTTTTCAAAGTGATAACAGTAATTTAATCATCATCTCCATGGTGGTATTAAATGTGTAAATTGAATTTGCATATTTGTTCAATTTATGCTGACAGTTAACAGCATCTCAAGAAAAACCTGTTGTAGATCACCACTAGGTGTAGAATAATAACTGATAGACTTTCATAGGCACCATTTGGAAAACCAGCATGTGAACCCTCTCAGGGAGCCATTTACAGAGAAAACAGATGGATACAGAAGATGTTCCAGCAGGATTGACTAATGCTACTTTCAGTCCCTGGCTATATGCAACAAAGTACACTGCTTGAGAGAGGACAAGCAAGAAAAGAGCATGTTTGCCCCATTAAGGAAAGCCTATTCTCTGATTGTGATGTGCTCTTCTCACAAACAAATTGGTTTCTTTCCATCCCAGTGCTACCACTTGTTCCAGGCAGCCAGCAGAGTATCTCAAGTGGGTGCTCTCTAACTCGCTCAGCACACAGCCAGGCATATGGGCTTAATGGATTTGTATTAAATCTAAACAGAAAATTGATAGTCCATGAGCTGAGCCAACTACTTGTGACTGAATCAGTTTAGGAAGTAGTTGAAAATGAGAACAGAAAGTCTGGAAACTGTGGCATAGCGTGAATAGTGACAGATGTGGACAATTTGGGAGTGAGAACAGGAAATGTGTTTTCTACAGCACAAAGTTACAGACAAAGAAGAGGATTCAATGCATGGGGTGAGCTCTTGCAGTGTTAGGCGGTGTTCTTCATACCTGTCATTAGTAAGGTGGTTCTGTAAATTTTAATTTAAAACCATTTTCTAATACTTCTGGTTTTAGGAAAGAAACTATGATGCAAATACACTCTAGAATCTCAAAAACTGAAGAACAGTAAAACCTAAAAAGTTATTTCTGAGAGCTGCCTTTAATTTTGAAGTCTGCAGTTAGGGAAATGGTGACATAATTTAGTTTAATTTCCTCTCCTTGTTCAAGAAAAATATTCTCTCAAAGAAAGCAGGTAAAAATTAAAGTTTGGCCTTATTTCTTTCAAAATATTAGTATGTCTGAGACCTCACATGCTCAGAAATCTTCAGTGAGCCTAGAGAACTACTTCTTGGTGTATCACTTACAATGGTCAGCTGGGCACCTCTGTTCAGTTGTCTCATTCTCTGTGCCAAAATTAAATAGGCTAATAAAACAGGAATGCCTTGGAGATACTGATTTTTTTATTAACTCCTCCAGAGAGGAAGTGACCTTTCCTACTGAGGTATTATTTTCCATTTAATGGCATATTTTACACTTTCTCTGAAAGAAACTGGTAACTCTCAAACTGCCTTATGTTATAAACCTCCATGCTTCCAACTTTCACCACTTGCCTTCAACTCTCAGTTTGATGGGTTTTTTTAATTTCAAAAAGGTTAAAAAAAATCCTCTCCACTCAGTGTGATCCTGTGTAGTTTTCTTTAAACAAGAGGCAAGGTTTCACTAAGGGAAAAGAGGTTCTTTTTTCCTGAGGATACAAAATCTTTTTCCACTGTGATGCTGGAGAGAATTTCTTACCTCAGTTACAACAACATATGGTGAAGTTCTCATACTAAAGAAAAACAATAATCAGGAAGATGCTGGTAAGAGGACAGAAAGGGGATATACCCCAGTCAAAGTGTACTTAGCTTTAGTTAATTCTCATTGCATTCACTTTAAAAACTACCTAGTTTTCAGTTGTCATTGGTACTATCAAGCAGTCCTTTACATTCAGTTCAGAGGGATTACTTAGACTCAGATGGGAGTTTTCATTCTCTTGTCTCAGAAATAAAAATGTCAGTCCTTGGAGAAATTGCAGAAAAAAAAAACAAACAAAGAATGATGCAATTACATGGAAAAGCATCTTTCTTTCATAGAAATTTCATTATGTTTACCCAGGAGAAAATTAAAGCAACTGCGTCTAAATTCAGTGCCATGCAATGATAGAACACCTCACCCAAAAATCAATGCAGCAGCAATGCCTGGGGTTATTAGTTGCTCTTGCCTGAATTGTGCTGTGAGCGCCTCAATTGTGCAGTGAGCACCTGAAGTGAAAAACCAGGCCATTTTCTACTGTCCATCAAGAATAGTGCTCCTGACAGCAACAAAAGAGCCCCAGTGACACTGAGGCTCCTGACAGCCTCGCTTGGAAAGGAGAGCTCAGCTTGCAATGAGAACAAATGAGGAGTCTGCGGTGGATCGAAAAGCGATTCACCCATTGTTCCATATTCAATAGCAAATTGCAAGTTGTCTGCCCGTGAGCAACAGTTACTTTTGTTAATTTCCTCAGCTTCTTTGAAAAGAGATGATAATTATGGCCATAGTTCAGCAGACCAGGGGGATGGCATTTAGAAATACCCATTTTCCCTCTCCCCACCCAAGTTTTGTAACTGTAATAAAGTGAATCCTTCATCTGGGAAATTCTCTAGTGACAAGTTCTGTGTTAGTGGTTGGACTCTGTGATCTTAGAATAGAGGTCTTGTCCAACCTAAATGATTCAATTATTCTACTAATAAATGTTTTGTGAGGTAGCTGTTACACATGTGAAATAACGAATTCAGTTCATTTCTTGGGAAGCTTTAACATACTTTGTTTGTTTGGCTTTTTTTCCTTTGAGAAGTTGAAAACATTTTTATCAGACAGGAATCTCATAGCAGGGATAACATTCATCCTGTCCCTGATGTGCTGAGACTGGTAACACACCTTTGGGGAGAAATGGCTACATGTTCTGGTGCCTGCTCATCTTGGAGAGGTTCAGAGCTGCATGTCAGGGAGCTTCGTATCAGCTGCTTTGAAAGTGAGACACAAATACTGACTCAAGATCACTTGGCTGGGGCAGGGGATTAAAGCCCTGGGGCTTTCATTTATCAGTTCCTCTCCATCAGACCAGTGCAATAGTGACTAAAATACTCTTAGACAGAGTTTCAATGCAGTGCAACGGGTTGGTTTGGGTTTAAGTTGCATTAAAGCATATTTTTGGTTCTTAAAGCCAGTTCCAGAGGCCACGTTGTAGCTTAGTCCCAGAGTTGTATCAGCCCATTTGGTGCAAGAGCAGCAATACCTTAAACTGATATTGGAGACGCTGTACAGAGTAACCACAGCCTTTGGCTGCTCCTGAGACCTTGGGGCTGTCTTTGTCCTTTTCTGCTGCAGTGCTGTAGCTCAGTCCAATGCACACTCACATGGGCAGCACAACGGCAAACTGAAGGGAGCTGCAGTAACCATCCCAGCTGGACTATACACGTGGAGTATTGCAGGAGAGTCTCCTCCTTTCACTGCAATACAGAGAATAAAATAAGTTTGGAGCACATTTCTTTCTTATGAAAAGGTGATCATTTGTGGGAAAAAATTGTTGAGACCGGTGAGGTCTTGCTCCATGGAAAGGGCTCCAAGGCACTACAGAACAGTGACAATAATTGTACAGAGAACTTGACTGCCACAGAGAGTGTTCATAATTGTCTCTTTCAGCAGCAACTTGAACAATTTACTCCTCTCCAATTTTCACCCCACAATTCCTGAAATTGCTTTTCATTTTTCTTTGTGTTGTACTACTGCATTTAGCTGGAATGGTAATTTCATATCTGATTCTTGTCTTAGCCCTTGACCCAGAAATAGCTGTAAATACTGAATAATATGCCTGACTTCCCAAGTCACTGTCTTTGTCACTGTTCTTGACAGGAAATCCTCTGACAAGCCCAGCACTACCAGCTTGTCTTGCCACTCACCTCATTTGGAAGCACAAAGACCCCTCCAGGCCCCTGTTGGCGCTAACACAGAGGCTGCACTAAAGCAAGCATGTCTCCAAGCATATGCCACCATGCTGGATACCACCCAGCTGGAAGAGACCCTTTTTTGGGATTGGATTCTAAAATGGATTTCTTTTAGTGTGCTTTTTGGGCTCGTCTGTCCTAGAAGTTTCAGAATGGGAGAGACCATAGTACGTCCCATAGTCAAGTTCCATTTAATATTTCCCCAGGATGTGGTTTCAAGCCCTCACCCTGCCTCTCAGAAGTATCTTAGGGAGCTGCTGACACAAGCAAGATAGAAATACATCCCTGCAGGGTGTCCTGTCAAGATGGTGGATTCAGAAAAGGATTGGTCACACAGGAATAATGTCTTATTATGAAGTCTTTATGCCTTGTAAAGCCAAGCACTTTTTCTTCAGGGAAGATGGGCAAGAAGTGATTTTTTACCCTCTGTTTCCTCCTGCTTGTTCTCCCAGGAGACTACTTGGCATTGTAAGTCTGTACAAGTGGATTGACTCAACTGAGAGGATTATTTAGAAAGAACGAACATGAGGCAAGAACTCTGGCCATCCTAACAAACCTCCTACCAGGGATCTTGGAGTGATAAATCTAGCTGTGGCCTGCAAGCTGCCTCCATATCTTTCAGGTTTTGCAACAGAAATGAGAGAGAATGAGAACAGCACCAAAGACTGCACAATTGTGTCTATTTAATCGGCGAGATAGCAACAGAAAGAAAGATATTCATCTCAGTGATACAGGTAAGCTACCTCTCCATAATCAGCACTTCTTCATTCAAAGGAATTGATGTAAATGTTTTTTACTCCCGAAGACCTTCTCATTTACATCCTTGTCACATACAGCCTGAGACCCAAGAAAGCCTGAGACCCAAGAAAAATGCATGATAAACAAACCCTTTTTTTCTTTTTTATATATTCTTGATATATATTTTATATATTTTATATATTCTTGATATATGTATATTCTTGATACTCAACAATTGGGCCAGAGGAAAAATACCCTCTCATTGTGGTAGCTCGATGAGAATGATGAATTCTAAATAAAACACCCTCTGAACCTTCCTCAGAATATGGGATGAAGAGTGAGGAAAGTGAGATGTGAAGTGAGTACATGCAGCAGAAATCATTACAATGGCAATAAAAAAAGAAAAATAAAGAGAGGAAGCATTCCTCAAAGAAACCAAACTCTCTTGAAGGGCATAACCCCTTAACAAAAGGGTCATGTAGAAACTGCTAGGGACTGGTTCTTATGATAAATTAAAGCCAGCATCAGGCTAGTTACCAGATTGGTTACTTACTAAAGGGCTTTAGGTCAAAATTTCACAGTGTGAAATAACCTGAGGAGAGGATTTTGAATGGGAAATATAAAATGTTAGGATTTTCAAGGACTCAAGCATGTCATTACTTATGAGTCAAGGAGTTATTTCTGTATGGTAAATTAGGAAATCTAATGTGGGTGAGAATTCAGAGACCATGAGACCAGAGAGGAAATATGTACATAAAGAAAGGTGAAAAGATGGATGGCGCACACAGACAAGTCCTCAGAAATGGATGCTGTGCACAAAAAATTGATTTGGAAAGGAAGAAGGGGGGGGGAACCCAGCAGATTTGTGTTAATAGATTTAGAGAGGACAGGAGAATGTGTAAATCACTTCTGGAAAGTGAACAAGTGGAAAATAAAAGAATGAACAACCTCTTCTCTGTTTCTTATGCTTACCATCTTTAACTAGAAGAATAAGGCAGTGTGAAAAGTTGGGAGCTTTGAAACTGGAACTGAAGGCAAGATTTGCCTTCTAATAGCAGGAATGTGGGATTCACTGTAATTGTTCTAATAGAGCTTCAGATATGGCCAGATTGTAACTTAAATTTTTGCCAGAGAGAGCTGCAGCATACTGTAAAGGACTTTGCCTCCCTGAGACAACTGCTTTGCAGTTCCCTGGTCACAATTTTATGCTTTGAATTAATCCAAGTGTATGAGGAGTCTGACATTACAGACTGGTGTTTGAGCAGTTGAATGTGATGAGAAGCATGCTGCTTCATCTTCTGCTCTGCATAAGGCATCAAAGATGAAGAGACAGGATGGCTCAGCAACACAGTAAGAGCTACTTTTATTGTAAGCAATTTCTAAACTCTCTAGGCCTTGGAATCAGTGTTTGTGTTGATCTAGAGTCAGAATAAGACATCACATGAAGAAATACAAAATAATTTCTAAAAATTTCACATTAATTTATTCTCCTGTCTTGTGCTTTGGTTCAATAGTTTTCCTTCCTATTAAATTTCAGTAGGAATGTGAGACAAAGACATAGCTAAGAATAAATACATCTATATAGTTGATTGTGATAGAAGATAGGTTCTCTGTTTGTTTTTTTTCAGATAAAGGGCATTAGTTTTTTAACAAAAGTAAGCTTGTCATCATGTTAAAGTAATAATACAGAGTATTTCTGCATTGCAGAGAGAAAATTAATTACTGATATTGCACTGACAGATCTCTCCACCTTATTTGCTTGTGAATTGGAAATTACCTGCCACTGCTTTTGTAAAATCAAAGGAAACAGTACTGCTGTCATTGGGGTTGCTATTTTGTAAAGGTAAAGCATTGGCATAGCCTATTTAAGGGGTAGAGAAGAGTTTCCTGTTAGACCACTCTCTCTGTGTCCCTGATCCAATTTAAACAAGGATACCTTTAAAATAGCTTAAAAGACTGGCAAAGTTTCTGAGAATTCTATAGTATTTGCACACCAATGGTGGCTTGCTGCAAGTGCAGAAATGTGACAGGGATACTGTACAAAATTATGTCAGCCAGATAAAAACAATCCAGGGTCTGGCTGTCGACCTGAGCTGTAGACTTCAACATAGGTCTTTTACAGCTCAGTTATGTGGCTTGGCTTGGAAATTTGTGGATGAGAGCACCATCAGGCACAGGAACAAGCTGCACTCAACAAGCATCTCTGTGGAAAGTAGCTGTTAGGGAAGCTGGTGAGAGAAGGAAAATGTTAAATTTGCAGCCACTTGAGATGTCAGGCATGGTCTTTTAGAAAGTTCAGGCAAAACAATGCAATTCTGATTCTGCCCCAAGGGGACATATGCTAGTTAATGCAGAACACGTTATTTTCATAATAAATTAGGGTCCAAATGCTGATGTTGTCAGTATAATCACTTCATATAATGCACATTAACACACCTAGAAGAGATTTGTAATAATGAATGAAATGTCTTTCCCTCTTTTCTCCACAATAAATTAGAGAAAACCATAGTGACACACAGAAAGTGATAATGACAAGAAATCCTTAATTGTTGCAGCAAGAAGAATGCACAAAACAAAGCACACTGGAGACAGTAGCTATTAATCTTCTTTAGTATTCCTAGGCAAATCTTTATCATTTTCACTTTGCAAGTGGAAAGTGTTTCTGTGATATTTACAGGTATAACAGAACTGGAATTCTGAAACTAAAAGTTTTCTTTTAGATTCTGGTAAACATGAAAGTTTTGTAATGTATGGAAAATGTTATCACTCTCAATCTCTCGTAATTTAAGTGTTTGGGAAGGCTCCCCATCCACCTAGTACTGTCAGGGGAATAGTTCGCAAAACTCAGAATATTTGCTGTATGCAGTGACAGCTGCATGACATTGATTTCTGGCACATGGTTCCCCAAAGGTGTTCACTGATGTTCACTTTATACAGAGAATGTCTGACATCTGTATGTATGAATTAAAAGTTTCGCATTCATAATGCTTCTGTGAGAGGAAGAAGATTCTTCATCCTGGTATGAGAACAGGAAGCAGCTGCAGAAACAACATGTGACGAAGTGACCATAATCCCCATTCCTCATGCCTCTGTGTCACTGCAAGGAGTTAGAGGATCACAAATAAAATTAAGACTGGGAAGAAAGGAAGGGTGGGGGGAAGGTGTTTTTAAGATTTAGTTTTACTTCTCCTTTTTCTGCTCTGGCCCATGATGGTAATTGGCGAGTGATCTTTCCCCAATGATACCCCAACCCATGAACCTTTCATTAAATTTTCTCTCTCCTCTCCAGCTGAGGAAGGGCATGATTGAGTGACTTTGTTGGGCACTAGAGAGTAAAAGAGTTCATCTTTTACTTACTCACTGTGCCAAGGCCACTCTTTCAAGCTCTCCTAAGAGAAGCTGTGGTCCCCATTCAGCTTTTTGTGGCTCATTCAGCAAAGCAATGCAATCAGCATGTTGTCCCTTGCCATCTGCTGTCCTATACTTCTCCCTGGTAAGCTTAAGTTCAGCACTTCCAGGGAAATACAGCCTCTCCAAGGTCTGGAAGAGTTTTTGTCACAGGCTTGTCTGCACCAGAACATCTGGCCTGAAGAACCTCTATGAAGTTAAAAGAAGTCCTCCATGTTTTGTAGATTTCATTTTTGCCTGCCCCAGAACAAGAAATCACCTCATCATGTCCTTTGCTTTAAGCCCAGGGATGCTCTGAAGCCCTTGTTTTGTCAGGGCAGGACAGTGCAACACATGGTACAGCTCTGCCCAGTGCAGGGTCAGGGCACCTGACCTTGGAACAAGGGGGACAGTGACCCCCAAAACACCAGCCTCTGGTCACATCATCAGATGTTTGCCTGGATGTGCCCAGAGCTAAACCAAGGGCCATATCTGGCCAAAGTAGGCCACTCCCTAGTGCTGGGCGCACCAAGGTGCTTTGATGATGATGGGGACCCCAGGGAGGACTGCCATAGGAGAAGCATTGGCATTCACAGCACAGGTCATACTGACATGGAGCTTTGCCTTCCCTTTATCTTCTAGACTAAAAATGAATAACCATTTAGGCACATTCGTTATTTCAATAAGGCCAAAAAGGGAACATAATTACTATGAAAACCAGTGCACCAAGAAACCTGTAACATTTAAACCAAACTGTTGACCTCAGAGTTTCATCTCATTACCACTTCCAAGAGGTAAAAAGAACAAGTGAGTACTGCAGAGGGCAGCTGTGGCGGCACATAATTCTGTGTTGTAAATCTCTGTAATACATTTTGTTAACATCTATCTGCCCTCCTCCCTTGCAATTTTCTCCTTCACCACTTGATTCCTCTTTGAGCATCTGAAGAGACTCTCTGCCTTTAACCAAAGAAATACTTCATAATGTTTCCAGGCCTCAGAGGATGTCGGAGTACTTTTAACTTTTCTACTGTCTTTGAAGAGATGGTGTGCTGCTGAGACTGTTCTCTGGCTCTCAGCCCTCAGAAATGCCAGGAAAAGCCTCTTTCGTAGGGAATTATGTACTGCATGTTCAACCCAGTGTGCCTGTCCAAGCAGTGCTGCCCAAGCTGGTGTTCCCCATGCCAGAACCTCTTTCCAGAAGCAGGACCCAGTGTAACTCTCCACCACTGGGCTGCCTAGGACTGGGAGAGTGACACTTTCTGTTCTGAGACATCATGAAATGGATTGAAAAAGCTGCTGGGACTCAGCTAAAAGGAATACCTTGCAGGAAGACTGATGGCATCCAAAAGACTGACAATAAAATCTGACTCTTCTCCCAGACATACCAGGTGCTTCACTGCAGACCTGGTGAGAGGGAATCTGACCTATTCATACATATGGCAATCAATACATGATGTTAATCAGCCTGGAAGGCAAGAAATGCTAAATATGACATCAGACACTGCCTAATGCTGCCTCTGCTAGGGAAACAGAGGGGAAGCAGGAAAGCTCTACAGGAGCCACAGGGCCTGCAAAAAATAGATCAGTATTACATAAAGTACACATTCAATTATTCAGGCTTTGTCTACTTGATGCATTTGAGCCCCAGGTTAGAATAGTGCTTAACCCTGTGTCCAGTCAGAGCCAGCAGTGAATTTGGAAGCAAGCACCTCTGAGTTATCCTCAGTCAGAGCAAGGGTACATTGAGTAATCAAGCACAACTGCAGACCTGATTCCTAATTTGTCACACAAAGTCAAGATATTGCAGCACTTCAGAGGGACTTTCAAGCAGTAATTGGTCCTTGTCAGAACACCACATATTCTTAAAGAAAATGCAGCTACAGGCAATGTACAAACCCAAGAGCAGCTGCTGTGTGCTCAGCAGGAGACCAGGCACCAGCAAACACAGGGCCGTGCAGACACAGAGCTTCAGAGATGTGTCCTCCTTCTTCATTCTACATGAATGCAATCCACATAATCAGAGGTAACAGGGAGCCCAGTTCAGTAAGTTGGTCACAGACACCCAGGAGAGGCTGTCCCTGCCCTTTCTCACAGTGACACACCCACATCATGTAGCACTGCACCCTGGAGCTGTTCAGGTCAGCTCTGTTCCCACGGTCCAGCCAGGAAAGGGGTGAGATCCTGCACCCACTGTGTCCCAGTACTGAAGCCAGCTCAGGCCTTGATGCAAGACATGTTTCCAGCTGTGTGATATTCCTTGAATGGGTGCAAATCAGCCCCTGAACATGCACAAGAGGACTCATTGCTACAGACATTCTTCCTTTGTTGTCCAAAGGAAAGAAATCAGCTAGGACAAGGCTGCCGCTACATGGACAGCATGTGCAGCTGAGGAATGAGACCTTCCTTCCCGAGGGCTCTTTGGAGACAGACAGCAAGCAAAGCACAGGCCAGATGAATTGTGGTGGCAGCAAGCTCCTCTCTTACTGCCCTTGTTCCCCATGGATTTTCTCCTTTACAAGATGGGAGCCTAGGAGAAATGGTGACTGTGAGCAGCACAACAGCCTTTAACCTGCACATGACAGGCAGGCAGGAGTAGGCCAAGCTGTCCCTGAAGTCCCCACATGATTTAGGATGGGCACCTCGGTTTATATGCCATTATTTACAGCAGTACGACTTGCCAGTACCATGGACCTTGCTACAACTACAGGGGATCAATCACTGTAACAGGCAATGACACCACGGCCAAGTAGCACTGGTTTCTAGAGGCACCAAGAGCCATTCACCCCAAAAAGTCAGCCTGTTATTTTAGTTCTAGAAATGCATTCCAGGGGTCACACTCCTTTGGTAGCACAAGAGTTGTATCAAATAAATTGCACTAGTCCTTGTAGGCCCCAGCCAACAGGGCTGCTCTGAGTCAGCCAGCCCAGCATTAGTTCCCCTCTACTCCAATCCTTTGTTCTTCTGAAGTGCATTAAATAGAACTTGCTCCACTGCCAACATTTAAGGGTTGAAAATACCCAGCAAAAAACCTGCACCAAAATTGCCTTCACTTTAATATTTTTCCCTTTTAGCCCCTGGGGGATCTCAAGGTCACCCCATGCCCACAAGTCCTGGTGCTACAGGCACAGTCATGCCCTCGCAGGAATGCGTGTGTGTAGCAGAGCTGGTTTGGCTGTTCCAGCTGGGCTGGAACTCACACCTCGCAGGAAATTTCACACAATACTACAGTGAAGAGCTACAGAAATCTGGGGATGGACAGCATGATTTGTGGGTATTTGAGAGTCAAGGAAGAGAAAAATGTCTGTGGTATCCCCACTAACTTTCCAGTTCCCTTTCAGGAAAACGTTATTACCACAACCAAGATAGTAAATTCCAAACTGAAAGAGATCTGTCACCCCTCATGGACACCAAAACAGGCAGGACCAAACTTGAGGCAACAGTTTGACTCTCCAGCCTAACTGCTTCATATGCCATTCACTCCCTCATCCCTGATCCACAATTTTACACAGCAACAACTCTGCCTTTCCTGCCCAGAGCTCCACTGCAATTAGCTGTGGACTGCAGGGAAAGCACTGCAGCTACACCAACATAAAGTGGTGTAAGAGAAGGGAGAACCAGGCCCTTTGTCTTTAAAAGCTCAACACTGGCCTTTGTGATTTGCATGGGCAGTATTTTCCCACTTAATCCTCTTCAATGTAATTCAGAGAAGTAAAGCAAACACTGCAGAGGTAGTAGCTGAGTTTGGCCATTATTTTGTTAACATATGCACACAGTGCTAGCCACTGTTATTAACTCAATATACGATCTTTATTCTGTTATTTTAAAAGAGGCAATAGCTGCAGCCTGCATTAAAAATACCTTTCAGTGTAAATAACAAAGAAAACTCTACAGATAGTAGAGGAAGCATCACAGGCTACAACTTTTCTAGAATCACACACCAGTTTCCTTGATCATAGTAACTTTTTTGAACCCTCACGCAATCCAGGGAACTGCACACTGCTTCCAGTTCCCCTTCACAGAACACATGGTAATAGCGGTGGAAGACAGGGCTGAGTTCTTGCAATTCTTTGGAGCCACCTGGAACCAACACTGTATCAACACTTTCCTCTTTCTTTTTAGTACCACCTTTCAGGTGCCAGGGAACCAGCAAATCTTGAGAGTGAAAGGAGGTTCTGTTAGTGTGAACAGGCAGTCTGAGGTCTGCTGCTGGCTTGGCACCACAGCTTTCATCCTTCAAATCATTAAGGAGTTGGTCAGATGATGCTGAGTCTGGGCTGCTGTTATCAGGCCCTTGGTCACTAAGTGGTCTCCGGGCTGTGCCAGTATTAATTTCCTTGTCTTTGTTTTCACTAGAATTCTTTTCCTTAAGGTATTTAGACTTCTGGTTTTTGTATTCTTGTTCCATTGCCCAGACATAAATGAGTGCTGTTCCACCAGGTCTTAGAAGCCGAGCTAGTTCCCGGATAGTAGCCAGTCTCCGCTCCTGGAAAGGAAATGCAAAAGTGTGAAGCTAGTACATAAACAAGAATTCAGGAGAATGGAATGGCAGCAATTTCTCCTTACCCAAGATACAATAAATCTTGAAAAGAAGATGTTTTTTCCCACTATTAATTTTCATTCATAATATAGCCCATCACTGTATGCAAGCCAAGATTTTCCTAAACATGATTTCTTCATCAAGACATCATTCATTTCAAGCACTGGAACAGGCTGTCCAGGGCAGTGAAGGATTCACCATCCCTCGATGTATTTAAGGATACCACACCTGTAGATGTGGCACTCAGGGACATGGTTTAGTGGTGAACTTGGTGGTGCTGGGTTAACAGCGGGACTTGATGATTTTAAAAGTCCTTTCCAGCCTTAATGATTCTCTATTCTCTTTCCATTTGAAAATAGTTCTGTGCTGAGCAGGATTTCTTGGATATAGCAGCCCACCTGGAAAAGACAGACACCTTTTCAAGAAGGTGATTCAGTATTTAAAATCCCAGATTCAAATCTACCACGCCTGATGATGCACAGGCTAAGTTTGCAGCTGAGGGGGTCTGACTTACAGCTTAAACACAGGTCCTCTGACCACATGAACAAAGATCTGTCAGCCTTTTCAAAAACAGAGTTCCTTCTATGTTTTTTTACTGGATTTGGAAACATTCACTGCATTTCTGGTATGGAAAGATCTGTGGGGCCCCTCTAAGATGGTCTAGAAACTTGTCACCAGGCAGAGTTTCTGCCAAGAGTGTTGGGGAGGATGAAACAGGACAGCCTTATAATTATGCTTAGCAAAAAGACTGTGACAATATGAAATCTATAAGCAAGGTAGAAATGAAAGCCAGCTTCGACATCTAAGAAGCCAAAAGCTAGTTAATGAATGACTAGGAAACAATGGCTTGGCCGATCACAGGAGAATCCCCATGATTAAACAATACCCTAAGAAACTAAAAGGAATGCTGGAAAGTCCAAAGGTTGAGGGGACTCTGTTAACGTGGCAAAAAAGAAAAAAGAGTTTTTGGAAGTAGATTTTAAGATTTAAAATGTAACAAATATGGTAATGTAGCAACTCCTATAGACTATATGTAAATTCTATAGGATTTGGTGTCTTGTGCTGGTTGGCTACTGTGAATCAGAATATTCAGGATGGGAAAAGATATAATGTATTGTAACAAGATTTTATCTCTCTATTGCTCTTGCTCATCCTCCTGCTCGCTCTTTCCTTTTTTCTCTCTCTCTCTTTCTCTCTTTCTCTGGGGCTTACTCTTAGCTGTGGCTGGCAGCTTGAGTGAGTCCCCCTTTGTTACTCACAACCCTTGCAATAAACTGCATGTTCAAACAGTTGCTCTGGACTTTAGAGATCCCTCATTAACGTCCCAGAACCACACAAACATTCCTACACAGGAGAACCTTACCCAGCCCAGAGATACAGCAGACTGGTGAGCAGTCTCCCTTTTGTTTGGAGATGGACAACCAATGCACAAAAAGCACAAAATCACAAGATCTGCCCAAGAGCCCAAGATCCGAGCCAGGAAACAATATACATCTTGACTCCCAAAGCAGAGCCCCTTCTCCAGTGTCATGAATTACGAGCATATGAAAATGAAACCCAAACATAGGACCAAAGCTTCAGGGGGAGCAAGAGCATCTGAGAAGCAGAAGGAGAATGTGAACAGAAAGTCTTAGAAGCAGCAGTAGCTGCTTAACTCTGCTCTGAGAACTGCTCACACCAAATGCAAACCTTGGATTTCTTCCCATTTTGTCCTTGCCTTTGCTTGTATTGCAGTATTAGCAGCTCTGCTCAGCAATCCAACAGCGCAGGGGAGCAGAGAGAGAGGTGACTTACTGCTGTTGAGAAGTGGTGGATGACAGCAATGGAGATGCAGGCGTCACAGGAACCGCTGCGGATTGGCACTGACAGGGCATCACAGACAAATGCCTGGAAATGTTTTTCTCCACAAATATCCACCAGGTTTTTGCTGCGATCACAGCCAACCTTGAACAGAAAATGTTTCATTAAGCTTTTCATGAGAGGATAATTACAAGACTGGAATATGATTTTCATTTGATGCTTACAGTAATAGAGTCATCACAGTCTCCTACTGAGGGAACACAGTTTAAAATGAAAACAAGAGCAAGTGTGAGAAAATAGCCTTAAGAGGAGTATTTAGTTACCAGGTAGAGACAAAAAGAAAACAGCCCTGATGCTTACTTAAAACAAAGATGAAAGACTGGATATTTGACAGCTCATTATAGCTGATTTTGAAGCAGCTTAGGATGGACCAGGTTTCAACCTAACTTTTCTTCAAAATTCATACAAGGTGTCTTGACATGAGCAAAATGAGAGGTGACCTAACCTCAGTATTTTCTTTTCATTTCAACTGCCATTTGGAACTTGACATTTGAAGTACCCAAATACTGAACTCACAAAAGCTGATCTACAAGTGTAAACAATTACCCAGTGACTGTGGTGGCATACTAAAATATGGCATACAGCTTCACTCATCACCCAGGTTCTGTCACTTCAGTGTGAAGAAGTACTCAGGTATCTTTTTCTTACCCCTCAGTATCACAATCCACAAAAAATTTAAGCTCAATATAATTTTCAAAGATTCTGTGTAGTCCATTGAAGTGACCCCTAGGACCATTTCAGAATACCTCATAAAATATTAATATTTTCCCCCTTTAAACCTAGCAGTCAGCCCACTACCCCTGCCCAGAGTCCACATCAAAGGCTGTAAGACAAAACTTATCATCTTTGAAAAATCAGCATCTAGAAGTGTTTTTATGCTTGCATAAAAACAATATATCTAAATTGATTAAGACACTTTCTGAAATAGTGAGGCATGTGCCATGCTTGTTTTCATGTCTGCCATGAACACTGAATACTCAAACCAAAGCCCTGGTACCAGGTTGTGTATCAAACTTTGCATGTATGCGAATAATAAATTTATTTGTTTTCAATTACCAGCAACAAGTAGATAGCAGAGAACAGGTTCAGAATCCTAAATAATTACTGTTGGCAGTGTTTATTGCATTTGACACCAAAAGAATACTAAATGGTCTTTGATGCAAGAAGAATAGCAAACAACTTGCCCTGCTTAATCAACCCAGAAGAGAAACAGTACCACTAAAATCAAAAACTTCTTTTGCAATGATTAATGAAAATATATTTATTTTCCACCATAATTTTTCATTTTATCTGTTCAAATCCTTTTATCTTTCATCCTACCACCAAAGTTTTGAAAAAACCCTGAATTCTCTTCCAGTCTTATTGTCTGAAAGCTTACCAGTGAGCTGTCTGTACTCAGGTCCACGACTTTTGATCCAAAGTAAATGAAACAGTTGTGAAAATGCCAACCTGACAATACAAGATGATCCTCCTCAAAAACTATGAATATCCACATATTATCCTGCCAGTTAGCAATAAACAGACCTGAAAAAAATCAATCCTAACATCGATGTCTTCACACTCATTCCTCAGTCTCTCACATTTACTAAAGCACTGAGTGAATTGTGTTGTTTATGAATAAAAAAAAGGAAACCCTTGTTTACTTGAATGCAAACAAATCCCCATCATTTCCCACTGGCAGCCAACTGAAGTGTCTTTAAATTACTCTGACAACCTGCATGTTAGTGATTGCACACCTCATTACCGGTACCTTTAACTACTTCTGCAATTAAGACATTGGCTTGCAGTACTTAATAATAAAACTCAAAGGACCAAATTCACTGCTGGCAGGAGGAAGAAGAATACTTGTAGCTTCCACTGACAAGCTTTCCCAGAAAGAATTGCTTTGGCTCTCCACATCTAAAGTGAAAATGGGCTGGATAATGGAACACAATCCCCGGTTCCCAAAATGACCTTGCAAAAGACTACAATGTATGTTGATGAAATCCAATGAACTGAGAACAAAGACAGGACTGCCAGATTGCAAAGTCCTCATTTGCATCTAAATTATATCAAATATTATGAAGTCAGGTTTACCTGTATTGACACACTTTCTAAAGCAAATGTACATCCAAAGCAAAAAGACGCTGTTTCACAGTGAAAATGGAGACCTTGAAACAGAACACTTCAAACACACAGCTGCTCTAAAATAGGTATATTAGGCTAAAACTTTAGGTGGTTTTAAATGTAAACATTACAATAGGTGCTATGCATATATGCATAAATGGTGAACACAGAGGCCTGGTGCTAAAGCGAGGCAACTTTAGCATCCTTACTAGAATTATCTCTAGATGATATTTCAAAATAATTATAATCACCACATTCCTGCATTTTCTAACTTACAAGAGACATGCATTCATTAAAAACCAAAATACACTCATTTCAGTCACTTAGAAAACAGTAAGAAAACAAAAAGTTTAATCGTGCAATACTGGGTTACAGATGGAAAATTAGCCTATCTGTGGTATTTATGAGTACAGAAAACATTTACAGCAAGGGCCAGAGATCCCAAACTCAACTTTTCCCAATTCTATTACTAACTGATTTTTAAATTCTAAAGCATGTAGAAGCTTTGACGTGATGAAACTTCATCTACAGAGAGAGTTCAAAAGACTGTTCTAATTGAGAACAGGTTTTTCTCTCTCTAATTAAATATAAAATCAAAATGCTTAAAAGATATCTTAAAATATAGCTGGAGAGCCTTAATTTTTGCCAGTTCATGTCTCTATTTGCAATGCTCAGGACAGGATATTTATTGTCTTTGCTGGCATCTCTTCTAGAAGAATGGAGAAAGGCAGATAAATTAATATTAATCCGGCATCCAAACTCAAAGGAATCTAGTACATCTCTTGGTGAGTCAAGCTGTATGTGTATGTTTTTAGGGTTTCTGTTTCTTATTATTTTTTATTCTTCTCAATCATTCCTTATACCTTGGCCTTCCAAATCAAATTCCTTGCTCAAACTCCACAATTTCTCATATGTATCTCAAATGGCATGGCTGATTATTCAGGTGAGTCTACCTCAGCATATCCATCTCTCAGCAAGTTGCTCCACACCTTTCAGTACTCCCATAAAGGAGGCTGGCTTCTCAAGCTTCTCAGATTTTGCTCCAGGCATCCGTTCCCACATCCCTGCTTTTTTAGGAAGTACCTCCACCCGTCTCTTCACCACTTTCTGTGATGTAAACAATAGCTCACAGAAGCTCAAGAGTGCCCACTGACAGGTCCTGTGACTGAAATCCACTTGGACTTCAGGCACTGATTTTCAGTGTAAAAGGAGATAAATATTAACTGCATACAACTCTAAGATAGGAAATCTGTATTAGTATGGAGGCCTGTAACTCTGTAACTAAACCACAACAAACACAAAACTTAGGAAAGGGTCAAAGGTATGTCATGCCCAGACCCTCTCTGGGCACACTGGATAATGCAAACCTTTGGACAATCAAAGTATCAAAAAAAAAAAAAAAAAAGCCAAGATAAAAGAGGAGAAGGGAGGGAGAAATAAATATAACACCTGTGACTTGTCTGAGTTTGCAGCAGCTCTGTACTGACTTCCTGGAAATGGATAACACAGGCAGTTATTCCTGCTCCTGCATGTTCCCCTACACCTTTACAACAAGGAGTAGCTAAAATAGACTTTATAAAATTAGTTTAATGCAGTGGTTTGGTACAGATCATTAGGGGGCAAAAGACACTAATAAATAGCTTGCTTTGTAATGATGCTGCAAATCTGCAAAAGATAAACCCTCTTGCATGCTGAAAAAAGATAGGTAAAGACAGATTGAGGTTACCCACCACTGTGTGTTTTCTTTCTACATTATCTCATTATAACTAACTCAGCCTGGTAGCCTTAGTTCATTTAAGTATCTGGGAGCCTGATTTATTCAGCACATTACAAAGTGATGAACAAAACAACATCTAATTCTGAGATCCCAGCACCAAATGGAATTATGCCGCTCTCCAGAGAAACGCCTCGGCTATAACTAACAGCATGAGAAGCTCCAGAAACAAAATTACATTCCAGCAAACAATTCATCTCAGTCAGGCTTTCAGCATTCCTTTCATGTAGTGTTTTGGTTTTCCACTGCATGTGGACAGGGTATCTCTGACAGCAAAGTGCTATGCACCTATAACCTGGAGTTCATTTCTAGGTGACAAAGCAACAGAACCAACTGGAGCAATTTAGCTTTCATTCTAGTTTTGTGCTTCTCTTGCCCAGTTTCTTCCTAGCTCTCTTCCCAGATCTCTCACCCCGCTAATGACTCTTACTTACTGAGAGAAAAGGGCAGGAAAGGTTCATCTGTCTCACTCTTCAATTGCTAAGATATGGTGAACTTACTCCAGGTATACCCTTACTAATTGGTTTTGTCCCTCCTGCTTTTACCCACTACTAAAAAGTCCTTGGGAGAGGAATCTATTCCAAATCTGTACAAACCCAATGCAACTAAAACCCACCCAACTTTATGCAACCATACCACAGTAAATATTCACTCTCTCACTTCCCCACACCCTGGAAAAATCAAATTGGTATATAGTTCTAATAGATCACTGTTTAGGACAATAATGCAGAAAATAGAGGTGCACCTCTCAGAGCAAAAGTGGTCTTGCAAGGTCTTGTGAAATACAAACTGCATTACCAATTACCTCTGAATGACACACACAACAGAAATAGGAATGTCTGTATTAAAGCAAATCATTTAGGCTCCTCTTTTGCCATTTTCCCCTATCATCAGTACTCTGTCAAGTAGAGTAATTTCTTCATACAAACTGTAAAGATATCTACCCTATGGCATTTTCAGTAATTTGCCACTGAACTTCCCCCCAATTTATCAGTTCAATTAAAAATGTACACCACAAATTTGAAATACTTCAGTAACTTTTCATTCATGCTGTAGCCCTGTGAGAATTCTGAACGTTCCTGAAGAGACTTTCACATCACCACACCTACTGAACACTGGAAACAAGGAGACAAAGCTAAAGTGCATAGAAATTAGTGACATCATTGCAGTCACATCAATGAAACCCTTGTGGATAATCGGGGGAATGACTAAGGCTAAAACACATTGTTCCATAAAAATAAAAGCTCTGCTTACAGATATGAATATTAAGCTTGAAAGCACCTAAATAAAATCTGTTCAAATAATTCCCCCAAATAAGATTGTAGAAAAACAACACTAAAACCGTGTCTCCTTTTTGCATTCATGTAAACAATAACAAGATGGGCAAGACAGAAAAAGTAATCTGAAACTCTGTTAAATTCAACCTTTCTCCAGCTTTTGTGCTAGCTCCATCAGACACGGATTCCATCTCCAGCTGAAACATCCTTAATCTGAATTTGTTAGTCATGGCATTACTGCTCTCTCGCTGTGTCAGAATAATGCAGCCATTTCAGCACTGCCACTTTTGCTGAGCATAGATGGACTGGTGCATTTCATTGTAACAAGGCATACTCAGGTAGATAAGGCCACATGTAATCATCCAGAGAAACTGAAGCAACTACAATAGCACTGGCCACAGTGGAGATATTTTCAGACAGTACCTGAAGATTAAAACCATCAAGAGAGTTACCTTAGCTGTACTCTACCATTAGCACTACTACTTAAAGCACGAAAGTGCACAATAACCTGTAAAGCATATTGCTTGCCTTCAGGAAATGCTTGCCTCAGGTTTTCAGTACTTCTGAGACAAAACATCCCAAACTACAGAGCTGTGCCAACAGTGCTTTACCCAATCCCTACACAACTCCTAATATCACAGCACTGCTTTATTGCTTCTTTCCCAACAGCACCTGGGCTAAGAGCACCATTACACTGCACACAAAAGAGACATAGAATTTACTAAGTTTTTGCCTGGATTTGCCTCCGACTAAAGAGGAGTAAATGAGGGAGAAAACTGATGTCCTACATCTAAAGAGCACTCCCTTTATCCCAACAATGCACCTGACACATAAAACATTCTGTAATCCCTCAGCCTCAGCTCCATGACTAAACCATGGTAGATGGAATTAACAGCACTTGAGATACCTTGTCAAAAATTTAAAACCACCTGTAAACACAAAACACACAGGGTTTTCTTTAACCACACTTTGCTACAGAAAAATAAATCTGGTAGAAAGGAGGAGTCAAATCCATCCTCCTGAGGCTCTGTGCTGACTTGTAGATGAAAACAACCAAATGCAAAGTCTAGACTCTATCTCCGTCTAAGAACCAATAGTTGTCACCAGTGAAAAATAAAATGTCAAGGGAGGCCAACTGAATGAAATAATTCCCAGATTATATTTTCTAACTGTTTCAACTGCTTCTATAACAGTTTCCTCCCTTTCACTGTTATTTTTCATGTTTTTTATTTCTCTTACAGACACACATGAAATTAGGTAACTCCTAAAATTACAGAGGAGAGGAGCTGGCTTTCCTTTGACTGTGTCGTGGTTTAGGGGAAGTGGCCCCAGAGGAAGTAGTTAAAAGTAGGTTAGACACGCCCCTGAGAATCCAAGGGGTTAAAAGCTGCAGGAATTTCCGGAAGGAGGTCCTTTTTTCTGTTCTTGGCCGCAGGTGAGCGAAGTGCTCTGCTTTCCCCCTGCCCCCAGCTCGCAGGGCTGGGGGTGGGGGGGGGAGTCAAAGGGGTGGAAGGGTGGAGTTTCGCTGCCTTTCCCCCACTCCTCCCAGGGCTTCGGAGCGGCAGCAGCACCCCCGGAGGGGGTGGGGGGAGAAGGAGCTGGGCTGGAGACGGAAAGAGAAGAGGAGAGGCTCGAGACATGGGAATCGGGGCACGGACTTTCCCCGCG